>JAQJIZ010000050.1:0-118245 GCA_029873605.1 Rhodosporidiobolus sp. SP3-3/4
AACCTAACCTAACCTAACCTAACCTAACCTAACCTAACCTAACCTAACCTAACCTAACCTAACCTAACCTAACCTAACCTAACCTAACCCTAGGAAAGCAGCCACCTCACCCACCCGCACCGCCCTGCATTTTGACCGTTGCAGGACACGAGATGCAGCACAACGAGACGAGATCTACGAGTGCACGAGGGGAAAAAAGAGAAGAAAGACAACCTGGACACGAAGAGGAACACAAAGAGGGCGCTAGGATAAGGGTATATGGACGGAGAGGGGTGGCGGGAGGTGAGTATCGAGAGGGGGGATGGGGCTGGGGCGATGCGAGGGTTGGTATGGGCAGAAAAGGCGAAGAGATGGCGAGGATCGAGGGGCGCAGGAACCGGTCTTGCGCGATATGGAGGGAAAGGGGGGGGGCGGGTGGAGGGTAGAAGAGGGATGAGAGAGGAGGGGAAGAGGCGGAGAGAGGCAGGAATAGACGGTAGGGGTTTACTTCTGCGCCTTGATGTTCTGCGAGAGCCAGTTGAGGCCTGTGCAGTGTCGGGAGCAGCGCAGCGCATCAGTCATGGCTCGCAAACTCGCCCCTGCAACCAGGAACAGAGAGGGATGACCTCGACGCACCCTCGAACAGCCCCTCGCCGTCGAGCGCGTTGGACGGGTGGCAGTACCAGCTGCGGTCCTTCATGCGCAAGAGGCCGAGCTTCTCCGTTACCTCGGTCGGAGTCATGGCTGTGCGGGCGGAGATTGCGGCGGAACGGGAGTTGGCGGGCGGAACGAGGTGAAGAAGCGTCGCGGGATACGATTTAGAGTGAGCGGTGGTTGGAGGTCCGAACAGCGAGGTGGTGCGACGGAGGCGTAAACGGAGACGACGGTGCGAGTCGAAGGAGGACGGGGCACGAGAAGGTTGCGACGGAGGGCGGAAGATGGAGGGGAAACCCAAGGAAGGGGTGATGCAGAATGGCCGGACGCGGTCGGAGGGGAATGAGCCCAGATGGAGGGGATGCATCGAGACGACACGGAGGGTGACGTCGAAGGTGGGGAAGACGGGGGGAACGCAATATAGAGACGGGCGGAAGAGAGGTAGGGTAGCGACGGGGATGCAGAGTCTGTCAGTGCTCTGCTCAGATCGAGGAACAGGTCCCAGGCACAAGCAGAAGGGCGCGCCACGCACCGTCGGGCAGATCCTGCTTGTTGGCAAACACGAGCAGGAGGCACTCCTTCATCTCGCGGTCGTTGAGGATCTTGTGCAGCTCGGTGCGGGCCTCATCGATGCGCTCGCGGTCCTGCGAGTCGACGACGAAGACGAGGCCCTGGGTGCCGGTGTAGTAGTGGCGCCACAGCGGGCGGATCTTGTCTTGTCCGCCGACGTCCTGTCGAGTCCGGGAGACGAGGAGGGGACCAGAAAGTCGACAGGCGGTCACGAAGAGGTGAGCGCGCGGGTCGAAGGCGGTGCGAGGAGGGGAGGCAGGGGAGGCCGGGAAGAATATGGGGGGAAGGAGAAGCGGGCGAAGAAGAGGTACGGGGGCAGGGAAGGAAGGGAAAGGTCAGAACGGCGATACGGGGGAGGGGCCTGGCGAGGCAGCGTACCCAGACGTTGAACCTGTGCGCGAGGAAAAGCAAGGTCAGCCAAGCTGCTCCAGCGCTTCGACAAGCAGCGCCTTTGCGCCGGAGGAATCGCCAACTCGATAGAGGCCCGAGGGCGCCGACTTACTTGACATTCTTGTAGGTGACGGTTTCGACATTGAAGCCGACGGTGGGGATGGTGGTGACGGACTGGTTCAGCTTGAGCTTGTAGAGGATGGCTGCGCGAGGGGAGGGAGGGGCGAAAGAAGGGGTCAGTCGAGTGAGAAGGAGGAGAAGGGGTGCTGGCCAGTTCCGCTGCGATGCCCTCGTGCGCTCCTCGCCGTCACACACAGCCCAGTGGTGCAATGAACGACCCTTCGCCTCGTCGTCCTCTGCACCCTCGCCCCATCAGCCGACCTGGTCCGGCTTGCGTCGTCGCGCGCCGATTACCAGCGCGATGTGGCCCACTCCCTGCGTGCTTGACCCCGCGCCGCACGAGCCTGTCCACCCTGCCCACTCCCGGCGACGTCGCGATCCAAACAAAGGCGGAGGGGAGGCGGGGAGAGGTTAGGGTCGAGAGGGCGCGCGACTGACTGGTCTTGCCGGCGGCGTCGAGACCGAGCATGAGGATGCGCATCTCCTTGTTGCCAAAGAGCTTGCCTGCGAGGGCGTGGGTGCGACGAGAAGACGGGGAGGCGCGAGCGAGAAGAGGCGGCGGGACGGAGTGGGCGGACGGGAGAAGCGGGGGGTGGTGGTGCAGTGGGTGGGTGGTCAAGGTGAGCGTGTCAGTGAGCGTGTCCAGGGGGTGGGAGAGGCTGTGAGAGAGGATGCGAGTGGGGACGAGCGGGGAGAAGCGAGACGGACCGAGTGCTTTGGACAGCCCAGATCCCCTGCGCGTGGTCGTGGTCAGCAGAAGGTCAGGATGGACGAACACGAAGCGCACATGGTGGTAGTCGAAGTGGGGGACGGCGACCAACAGCGTCGACGAGCAGGAGAACGAGGTCGACTCGGCTTCCACTCGACTGTCGACCGCGTACTGACTGTCACTCGGCCGTTCTCGCCGCCCTACACCTGATTCCGTTCACCCCGACGCGCCTACACACGTCGCGGTCGTTGAACCCGTCTCCGCCTCGACCAACTCGTGCCCCCTCTTCTGCCCGATTACGGCCACGGGAGGACGGGAGGATACCTTGAGCGAGTACGCGGACTAGCACAGGTCAGCCCACCTGCTTCTCCCACTCTGCCAGGCTGTGTACGGCCCTGAGGAGGTCCCCCCCGCTCCGCTCCACCTTGGCACCTTCTCCTCTCGACACACCCAATCTGGCACACTTACAACCCGTGCCACACTACCACGCACCCCCTACCAGCTACCTTCCAGCCTCTCCCGCCCACCGCACTTCCGCCCACCCCGCTGCACCACCTCGGACCGCAGCACCTCCTGACGCTCTCTCGCCCTCCTACAGCCCAACAACGCGCGCCTGAGCGAGCAGGGAACACACGCCCACAACGAGGGCATGTCGCCCTTCCGATCGCGTGTCTCGCCCGCGCCCTCGCACCAGGACTCGACCGCACCCGACCACCCCCCACACGCCTCCTCCCCTCCTTCCTCGCGCCCCTCTCGCATCCCCACCTCGCGCTCAACTTCCTCCCTCGCCCTCTTCCGCACCCGCTCGAGGGGCAACGATCTCGACGAGGGCGGCATCAGGCCCGTCTTCCGCAGGCGAGAGAGCAGCGACGCCACCCCCGAGGAGGAAGAGCAGCTCACCTTCAAGGGCAGCCCGAGCAGGCGCAGGAGGAGCAACGACGTCGATCGTGTGGACCCATCGACCGGCGGCAACAAGCTCAGCAGGTGGCTCTCCCGCTCGTCGTCGTCTTCGTCCCGCGACCCGACCGCGTCCACCTCGAACGTCGCGCCCGAACCGGTCTCTCCGCCTCTGAACCGGACGAGGACCACCCGCTCGCGCTCGATCGGGTCGCTCAACCTCCTCTCGAACGCGCTGCATTCGTCGCCCAAAGCGCCCACGGCGGCCAAACCCGCTCCGCCTCGCGCTTCTATCGAATCGGCCCCTCCTTCCTCTCCCCTCACCGAAGCGAACCCCTCCAACCCCATCATCGAGATCTCCTCCTCTCCGTCGACCACCTTTACCCCCTCGTCTCCGTCGCCATCTCCCGCCTCTTCCTCCTCTCCAGCCGTCTCCCTCTCTTCCTCCCCCTCCGATCCCCGTCCGCCCGCCCGCCCTGCGCCAGAAGCCTTCCGTCGCGGCTCCGTCGCCTCGTTCTCGACCGCCGGCTCGTCCTCCTCTCTCCGGAGCAGCCTCGCGCACCTCTCGCTCAAGCCGGGCAAGGGCAGCACCGGCAAAGGCCGCAAGGCCAAGCAGCGCGCCAGCACGGACGAGGTCCTCGACGAGTGGGCGACGGCCGAGCTGAGCGAAGGGGACGAGGAGGGCCGGCTCGTCAGCGAGGAGATGCAGCGCGCGCTGTCGCGGGGCTCGACGGTCGCCTCGCGCGACTCGGCCGCGCACGAACCGGAGGGGCCCGGGTCGAGGAGCAGCAGCACGGGCAAGGCGGGCGGAGGGGTGCTCGCCAAGAGCCTGAGGCGCACGAGGAGTGGGTTGAAGCTCTTTGGCGGAGGGGGCGGCGGAGCGGGAGGAGCAGGAGGGAGGGCGAGGGAGGCGAGCATGGACAGCACCGAGGTCGAGATTCTCGAGCCGCCTGGGACAACGAGGAGCGTGTACAGCACAGTGGGAGCGGGCGGAGCGGGGTCAAGCTCTGTCCTCGACTTCACCTCTTCTGCCTCGCCCACACCCACCTCCGCCGCCTTCCCGTCCTCCTCTTCCGCCTCGAACGCCTCGCAGCACCTCCCCGTCCCGTCCGACTACCCTTCCTACCAGCAACAGCAGCAACAGCAGAACGTCGCCGGCCGCATCGGCGGCTGGTTCAGCTCGATGCTGCACGGTGGAGGACCGGGAGCTGGCAGCGGGAACGGCGGGTCGTCCGCCTCGTCATCGACGAGCCACCTTCCGCTCGAAGGCGGGTCGTCCGCGCCCTCCTCACCGGAAAAGACCCGCCGCGTCCCTGCCTCTTCTTCCTCACCCGGCCACTCCCTCCGCTTCTCCTCCCCGAACAAGAAGTCCTCCTCTTCCTCCGTCCTCTCCCCCTCGTCCGGCGCCCGCCTCGGCGCCTTCGACCGCATCCTCGACCGCGCAGCGCAGTACTTCTTCGACGCGGACTCGCGCGCGGACGAGTGCGGCGACGAGATCTGGGTGCTAGGCGTGCGGCACCCGGGCCACGTTCCGCCACCGCCACCGGAGGAGCTCGCGGCGGGAGGAGACGAAGAGGACGAAGGCACGGGCAAGTTGCGGAGGAGCTTGCCGAGCTTGGGGAGGAAGAGCAGGAGCCCGGTCAAGCAGCGCAAGGGCGCACCGGTCCCGCCCGTTCCTCCTCTACCCGCCTCCGCTCCACCACCCGCTTCGCCCTCTCCAGCCCCACTCGCCGTCGACGACCCCTTCCTCGTTTCCTCCCCCGCCTCTCCCGCCGCCTCGTCACCCCTGTCCCTCCCTTCTGCCCTGCCGTCTCCCGCCCCAGCGACCACGATCCACGGCTGGCCCGCCGAGTTCTACCAGGACTTCTACAGCCGCATCGCGCTCACCTACCGGACGGGGTTCCCGCTCATCCCGTGCGACCCGTCGTCCTCGACCCCCTCGTCGGGCGTCGGCGGGATGCTGAGCAGTCTCGGCGCGAGCATCGGCCGCGGAGCCGGGCAAGGCCCGGTCGAGCGGGAGAAGGGGGAGCTCGAGCAGCGGGGACTCAGCAGCGATACGGGCTGGGGGTGCATGCTGAGGACAGGGCAGAGCTTGCTGGCGAACGCGCTAGCGACGGTGCATCTCGGCCGGGGTGCGTTTGTCTCGCCTTCCTTCCCTCTAGAGTGAGCTCACCCTTCTCCGAACAGACTGGCGCCGTCCTCTCCCCTCTTCCGCGTTCACGATCCACCCCTCGGCGTCCTCGTCCTCGACCCACCTCCCGCTCCCGTCCCCGACCCTTGTCCCGCACGCCGCCTCTTACGCCCGCCTCCTGTCCCTCTTCCTTGACGTCCCCGCCTCCCCGCTCTCGCCCTTCTCCGTCCACGCCTTCGCGCTGCAAGGCAAAGCGCTGGGCAAGTCCCCCGGCGAGTGGTTCGGCCCCTCGACCGCCGCGGGCGCGATCAAGACGCTCGTGAACGGGTACGAGTCGGCCGGGCTGCGGGTCGTGAGCTGCGTGGATGGGGCGGTGTACGAGAGCGAGGTCAGGGCCGAGAGCCAGGGGTGGACGAAGCCCGTTCTGGTGCTCGTCAACGTCCGGCTGGGCATTGACGGCGTCAACCCAGTCTACTACGAGGCGATCAAGGTGCGTTTCCCTTCGCTTCCTTCGTCCTCTCTCTTCTGACACGCCCCCCCTCGGCTCGCAGGGCATCTTCCGCCTCCCTCAGACCGTCGGCATCGCCGGCGGCCGCCCGTCTTCGTCCTACTACTTCGTCGGCGCGCAGGCCAACTCGCTCTTCTACATCGACCCGCACCACCCGCGCCCGGCCATCTCGACCGCCCCCATCCTCGGCGACCCGCAGCGCCGGAAGGAGCTCGAGGAGCTCGCCGCGAAGTTGCCGCTTTCGGCTCCGAGGGCGCGTAGCGGGGCAGCAGCGGACGAGCCGGAGACGGCCCAGCCCGAGCGCGTGAGGAAACGGGTGGACACGCAGGAGACGGCCAAGGCTGGCATCGACGGCTCATTCGTCGCCGTCCCTCCACCCCTTTCCTCCACCTCAACCTCCCGCTCTCGCTCCGCCGGTCCCGCCGCTCGCCCGTTTGCCGCAGAAGACCCCGCACGCGCCGCCCTCGAGTCCTTCCTCCTCTCCGCCTACCCCGACTCGGCCTGGTCGACCTACCATGCGGAGAAGGTGCGCAAGTGCGCGCTGTCGAGCCTCGACCCGAGCATGCTCCTGGGCTTCTTGGTGCAAGGCGAGGAGGAGTGGAAGGCGTTCAAGAAGGGCGTGGAAGAGGTGCGTCTCGAGCTCACTTTTCCCCCTTTTTCCCTCCCCGCGAAGCATGCTGAACCTTCCCATCTCCTACAGCTCTTCCATGCCTCCGCACCCATCTTTTCCATCGCTTCCGCCCCTCCATCGTGGATGCGTCGCTCCGTCTCGACTTCTGCGCCTCCGCCCGGCACGTCACCTTCCGGCGCCGACGACTCGTTCGACGACCTCTCCGCCTCTCCCTGCGCTCCGTCTGCCACCGCCACGCCTGGCGGGCTCGACGAGCATGGCGAAGAGAGCAGCACGGGCTTCTCCGAGCCGGACGACTGGGAGCTCGACTCGACGGACGGGTTGAGCGCGAGCCCGAGCCCCGAAGCAGCGAGCGGAAGCGGCAGTAGCGCCGTCGAGCTCGGCAGCGGAGCCAGCGGCGGGAGCGGCGAGAAGATATCGCAGAAGGGCGAACCCGTCGACGAAGAGTGGGAGGAGTCGCCCCACCCGCCCGTCTCGCACGAGGAGAACTCGTCAGCGGCCTCGTCGACCGCGACGAGCGAGCGCGATGTCTTCTCGTCCGCCACTTCCGGCTCGCCTCCGATCGTCGTCGCCAACCCCGACTCATCGAAGGAGGTCAAGAGCAAGGCGAGCGCCGACCTTGGCGGCGAGTGGGAAGGCGTGTAGGTTTCGCATCGTTCCCGCTTCCCTCTTCGAGTACACCCCCTCCCTGTCCATCTCACGAGTACACCTTCTCCGTCTCCTTATTGCACTTCCTCGGTCACGCTCTGTAGTTCCCCCCCTCGCTTGTTGCTGTTCTGTTTCGCCCTATCGCACTTGTCAGCCGTTCCGTCTCTCCGTCTTTAGCGGAACCTGTGCGAGAGATTGAGAACTGCTGCTGCTGCTTGCTGGTGCGATCTCTAAGGCTACAAGGCTGAGAGGGATACACGGCACGTGAAAACAACAAGGCGAGGGAAGGGAGAAAGGCTGTACAATAACCGCACGCTTCAGACGACCGTCACCTCGCTCTCCCTTCGCGCCTGCACAATCCAGTCGCTGATCTCGCGCTTGTTGAATCCGCGCTTGTCGGCGCTGCCCAATCGCTGCTCCCTCAGCTTCTCACGCGCCTCGCCCTCAAGCTGGCTCCTCGCGAGGAGGGCGTCGAAGAGGCTCCGCTCCTTCGTCTGCCCGCGCTGCGACGGCGGGACCCACTCGGGGAAGGTGCCGCGGCGGGCCTCGAGCGTATCGTAGCTCGCCGTGGACGGGTAGAGGGCGTCGCCGGCGGAAGCGCGCGTCCAGCTCGGCAGGGCGGTCCAGGTCGCGCCGCCCTCGCCCTGAATGACGAGCGGCGAGGCCGGGAAGCGGTACGCGGCCGAGGGAGCGGCATCGGCGCGGGCGAGAACTTCGACGTCCGGGGTGAGCGGGTTGAGGAACGGCGAGGCAAAGAGGCCGTCGTGGAGCGGGTGCGTCGCGGGCGAGGTCGTCTCGGCGGCGACCTTAGCGGACAGGCCTGGCGCGGGGTTGAAGGAGAAGGAGGAGAGAAAGCGAGGCGGCGAGTGCGAGCGAGGCAGGAGGGAAAGGGGAAGAGGCGGGGCAGCGAGGTGCAAGGGGAGGAAGTCGGGCTGCTCGAGCGAAAGGCGACCCTTCGGACGGAGGGGCGCGACAGGCGGAAGCTCGGCCACGGGGAGGACGATCGGCTCAGCGCCCCAGCTCCCGGCGGTGAGGTCGTTGAGGATGTCCTCGAGGACGAACGTCGCGAGGGAGCCGTTCGAGAGCGCCGGCGAGGCCTCCATCTCCTTCATCGCGGCCTCCTTACCGCCGCCGAAGGACGTCGCGGCGCCGAAATCGACGTTGAGGACGTCCGCAACCTGGTCCTCCTCGGCGAGAAGCTCGACGGAAGAGTTGGAAGACTCGGTCGTAAACGAGGCGGTCGAGGGCGTGGACGAGTCGTTGGCAGTCGTCGGCGACCCGGTCGAGAGGCCGCCGCTCGCAGCGAGAGAGCGGTGCAGGTGCGAGGAGAGATTGAGCGGCGCGGGCGGAGTGATGCGTTGTTGCAGCGTCGAGAGGGACGGCGGAAGAGGGAAGGCGTCGACCGTCTCGGGCGAGATCGAGTCGGCAATGGAGACGCGGTTGGTGGGAGCGCCACCGAGGGTGTAACTCGCGAACGCGGTGGGCAGGGCTGAGGGTGCGCCGAACGGCGAGTCCGTCTCGTCCTGCACCGAGCGAGGGAAAGAGAGCCCGCTGTGCTGCGAGTACATGGTGGACGGCCGGCCGAACGGGATCGGGAAGTCGCTGCCCGGGGTCGACATCCCGCCCGCCGTGTCCGCCAGCGAGCCGAGGCGGGACCGGCGGCGGATCTGAATCGCCCGCGAGACGACCGCCTGGTCCGCCGAGTTGGTCGTCGTCGCGACCGAGACGCAGGAGGTGCGGCGGTGGTGCGACGGGGCCAGGGTGCGCTCCTCGTCGATGTCGGCAACCGAGACCCGGTAGCTCGACCGGCGGCGAGTCCTTCCTGCCGGGGGGATCACAATCTCGCCCGCCGAGGACGAGCCGTGGATGCTCGAGCGGCGACGACCGACTTGAGGCTGGCGAGAGGCGGCGAGGAGAGAAGAGGTCGATGCGCGGCGGGAGTTCGAGACGGGAAGAGGAGGCGGAGCGAGGCGGGCGAAGCGGGAGTGGTAGCTCGCGGGGTGGTTGCCCGGCGGGCGACTTGCCACGGGAGCAGGTGCCGGGAGGGTGAATGGAAGGGCGACGGTGGGGACGGCGGGGGAAGGTGCGGCGTCTGCCATGGCGGCGAAGATCTCGTCGTCCTCGGCAGCGCAGGTCAGCTCCGGCGAGGCGGCGATGTAGGCCGAGAGGTCGACCGCAGTCGAGTAGCGCTTGCCGGTCGCGTTGTCGAGGACGATCCAGCTCGTGCGGTTGAGCTTGCGCGCGTCGGCCTGGACCTCCTCGGGTGCGGTGCGGTAGAAGTTGGCGAGCGCGGCGGGGGTTGTCGAGAAGCGGGGCGAGAGGGCGAGAGTCGGCGACGGGACGGGTGCGGGTGAGCGACCGGGGAGGAGCGGGACTGCCGAGTCCCACACGTCAATCGAGACGGTGCTGGACTTGCGAGCCGGGGTAATGGTCGCCATGCTAGCCTTCCTCGACGCCTCGCTTGCTCGGCGGGAGAGCGTCGCCGCGTCCGCCGCCTCCTTGAGGATTGAGTACCGCCCGCTCCCAACGCGGTGAGCCTCGACGACCACGATCGGGCCCTTCGAGCGGATGCTGGTCGTCGTCTCGCGCCTCTTCCGCCGGCCTAAAAGGTTCTTGAAGCCGTGCGAGGTGCGCTGCGAGTGTGCGCCGGGTCGAGGAGAGGCCGGTGCTGAGCGGGGAGAGCGGGGCGAGGAGGCGGAAGGGAAGGCGGGCTCGGCGGGTGCGGGAGGGAAGAGGCCGGAGAGGCGGTTGAGCTGCGCCTTCGTGAGCGAGTTGCGGAACGACTCGAAGGGGACGGCGGGGGAGGCGTGGAAAGAGCTCTCACTCCAGTGCGAGACGGGGCTGGGCTGCGGGGACGGAGACCGGCTGCTCGAGGCGGGTAGGGAGGGAGGGTAGAGGTAGGTCGACTGGCGTGACGGCGCCGACTTGGCCCGCTGGAGGGGCGTGCCCATCGACGACGAGACCGAGTGCGCGAGCGACGCCATCTTGACTTGCTCGTGCAAGACCTCGAGCGTCTCGTGCAGCTCGAGCGGCGGCAGGACTGGGTCGTCGCGGCTGAGCTTGCGGCCGCCGACCCGGATCGCCAGGCCCTCCATTTCGTCGTCGTCCTCGTCGGTCAGGATGAGCCGCGGGGTGCAGCTCCTTCCCTCGAGCTGCGCCTCGGCGAGCGTCCTCGCAACCTCCTTCTGATCCCGAGCTGCTTCGGCGAGAAAGCGCTGCGCCTCGGTCCGCTGGTCCTCCTTCCGCTTTGCCTTGCGGGAGAGGGAGCGGCGTCGGGGGCGCCAGGCGGAAGTCGGGACGGGAGGGGCGTCTGGCGCGGCGAGGAAGAAGTCGTCTGAGGTGTTCTTCTTGTGCTTCGAGCGGCGGAGGGAGGGAGTGCCGAGGAAGGGGGTGGACGGTGAGGAAGCGGTCTGGCCCATCGTGCTGCAAGGAAGAGCAAGATCAGCTGGCCAGCCTCGAGGACAATGGAGGAAGGACGAGGCGTACTCGACTGCGGCTCAACCGGCTTGTAAGGGGAAGCGTAGGGTGCAGAGCGGTAATGAGGACGCTACACTGGGTGCACCAAGGTCAGCTCGCCGTCGAAAGGGAGGGGGGAGGGGAAGAGGCGTACAACGAGGCGGTTGGCGTCGAGGCAGATGCGGACGACCGGGCGGGTTGCGCGAGTGCTCGGGCGGTGCAGACGGTGTAGACGGTGTACAGGAACAAGAGGCAAGCGACCAGCGCTGCGAGATGTTGCGCTTGAGGACGAGCAGGCGGAGGAAAGAAGAGAGGGTTGTCGCTGGGCGGAGAGCCGGTCAAGGGCGTCACTGTGCACCTTGTGCGCACACGGTGCGGGTCGTAAGTGACCCAGGGCAGGCAGTGCTCAGGCGGGCGTGGCAGTCCTCCCCATCGAAGCAGGCGACAAGCAAGGACCGGGTGCCGGGCATTAGCAGCGCGCAAGAACAGGCAGGTCGATCCCCGTGCATGCTGATAGAGACCTGCTCTGTCCGGCCGTGCATCTTGCTGGATCAGGGAGGAAGCCAAAAGAGGGGCGAGCCATCTCGCCTGCTCGAGGTCTCATTCCTCTTTTCGGACACAGGCCATTGTCTGTGCTGGCGAGGGCGTACGGCGGATCTGCGCAATCTCGCTCGCATGGCGGCCGTCGCATGGCAGGAGGTACCCTGTCAAGCCGGCGCACTTTCCTCTGCCCGCTTTTTCTTTCTCGTCCTGGCGCTTTCTCCCGCGGGTCATCCTCGTTGACGCGATGCGTGCGCTTTCTCGATGTGGAACGGGACGCTGCATGAGGCGAGATGAAGCGGGTCGAGAGAACGAGGGAGTTGTGAGGGAGATGAGGCGAGAAAAGGAGGAAGCGAGCCGACGCTCGAACGGCTTTCCTCGACGGGATGCAATCTTGGCAGGACGAGATTGTGAAGGAGTATGCAGTGCATCGGGAGGACGCCGTCGGGGCGAGGATGGGGCTCCCCGTCGACACCGTCCCCTATTCTCCCCTCGTCCGTCCGCTCAGAACGTCAGCCACTCCTGGAAGTACGGGCACGCTTTGGGGTTGATGGGCGCGATTCCCGTGCCGACGCCGCCCTTCATCTCGCCCCACTTGGCGAGCGAGACGCCGATGGCGGCACCTGCGTGGGGAGAGAAGGGAAGCAGAGGTCAGTTCGTCAGTTTTATACGATGAAAGGGGCGGAAAGTCGGAGGGACGAGCAAGAAACGAGGTCGAGGGGGGGAAAGGGAAGAAGGGGAACCCGGCGAAGAAGGGGGAGGGAAGGGGCGGAAAAGAAAAGCAGACGCACCCGCACCGCCCAACATGCCGACACCCTGGATCCCTCCCTCGAGCTCGATCCGCACTTCAGGCTGCGCCTCCCTCGCGACGCTCTTCTCGACGTCGCCGAGCCTGGCCTGGTTCGCGACGACCTGCGCGGGGCGCTTGTACGCGACGGCGCGGTCGCGTGGCGGCTCGGCGCAGAACTCCTCGACCGGGCAGCGGCCGCACGGCATGTCGGTCCAGCCGATGACGGGCGCGTACGGGCGAATCAGGCGGTAGACGTACGACGACTGCGGGCCCTGCGCCGCCGCGTCCTCGTCGTCCGACTTGACGCCGCCGCCGCCGCCGTCGCCGTTCGCCGCCGCCCGCTTCTTGCCCTGCTCGTCCTCCGAGGCGGACGACTCGTCGTCGGACGAGGACCGCTTGACGCGCTTCTTCGAGCGGTCCTTGCGTTTTCGCCGTTTGCTGCCGCCCTTTTTCCGCCCGCCCTCCTCGTCGCTGCCTCCGTCCTCGTCCTCGTCGCTCCCCTCGGCGTCCTCGTCCGAGTCCGAGCCCTTCTTGCCGACCTTCTTGCCCTTCTTCTTGCGCTTGTTGGGCGCCTCCTCGTCCGAGTCAAAGTCCTCCGACGCGCTCGACTCGCCCTCGCTCGCCGACGACGAGCCCGCGCCGTCGGCCTCGTCGTCCGAGCCGACCTTGCGGCGCTTGCGGCGCGACTTGCCGTTCGACCCGCGCTTGTCCTTGCCGAAGAGCGTCTTCTTCTTCTTGCTGCCCTTCTTGGGCGAGGCGGACGCGTCCGAGTCGTTGTCGTCGCCGTCCGAGTCGGACGAGTCGGCCGCCTTCTTGCCCTTGCCCTTCTTCGACGTCGACGCCTTGCACTTGCCCTTCTTGCCCTTCGCTTTCTCGTCCGACCCGCCGCCAAGCAGATCGTCGAGCCCGTCGCGGCGCACGAAGACCTTCTCAACGATGCCGTCGTAGACCATCAGGTCGAGCAGCGCCTCGACGTGCTCGGGAAGGAGCTCGACGATTGCGACCTTGAGCTTGACGATGTAGTCCAGGACTTGCTGAACGGTAGGTAGGAAGGGCGTGGTGGAGACGGGGTAGATGGGGCGGAACTTGGTCATGGCGTCGGAGGTGGAGCCGAGGAGGTGCACTTCGGTCGAGTGGGGAACAGACTGCAGAGGGAAGAAGGTGTGAGATCGGAAAAAATGGAAGAACAGGGCACCGACGCACCTTGGTCTGCAGATACTTGTACGCGCACTTCTTCAGCTGGTCGACGAGCTCCGTGTCGAGCTCGTTCTCGGTAAACCAGGGACCGCCCGTCAGCTCGACGGAGGGCTGGATGCCGGCGAGCATGTAAATCTTGCGAGTCGGGGTCTGCGGAAGAGTCCACTGGTGTCAGCGCACAACAGGTGGCTACGAAAGCCGAGTCTGCGCACCTTGACCGACTTGACCGTCTTGATCGCCTTCCGTCCCTGCAGGACCTTGAGCGCCTTGTCGATGGTCGCACGAGGCAGGCCCGTCTGGGTGATGAGCGTCTTGGACCAGATACCTGTGGTCGCTCGCTGTCAAGTCAAGCATGCGAGAGAAAGAAAGGCGGGAGGACGGACCGAGGTTGCCGGCTTCCTTGATCCGCTCGAGGACGAGGCGCTCCTCGCTGTCCATCGAGCCCATCCTGTTTCGCCGCGCCTCTCGTCAGCCCTTGTCTCCTTCACGAGGAAGAGAAGAAGAACGCACGCCTTGGCCTCCTCCTTCTTGAGGAAGCGGAAGACGACCGTCCCGCTCGAGTCGCGGAGCATCTGGATGAGGTTCTGTTTCGGCAGCACCGGGTCAGCTTGCGTCTCTCAGCCGTGATGAGAGCGTACGTACCTTGCGCAACAGGCCGTTGACGGCATCCTGGCTACTGGCGTTGATGCCCAAACCGGGCTGGTTGAAGAGCTCGCTTTGTGTGAGTTCCTGTTGGCGGCAACGGGGTGCGGTGAGCTCTGGAGTGGGCGGAGGGGGTGAAGGAGGTGCGCACGCTCTTGCCCAGCCTGTCTGCGATCTCGATGATCTTCTTCTCGAGCGGGGTGAGCTTCTTTGAGGCGGCGGTTGCTCCAGCCGAGGTGGATGCGCGGGGCGGCATGGCGGGCGCTCGTAGCGGGTGGGCAGGGTGCAGAAAGTGCTGCAGATGACCCTGGTGAGTAGCAAGCCGAGGAAGGAGCGAGTGAGGAGGAAAGAGGATGGGCACCCACTCCGCTTCACCATTGCAACACCGCCTCGACGCCTTCACGTCTCTCTCTACTCGCTAGTCCACTCTGCAACCATGTCCACCCGCACCACCCCACGCACTCAGGTCCACACCCTCGTCCTCGACCTCGCCCGCTTCTCTCCGCTCCTTTCCTCCTCGCCGCCCCTCTTCGCCCACCTCTCCCTCCTCGACCCCCAACAACCTCAGGGGACCGCAATGCTCTTCGTCGGAGGACAACCCCTGCCCTTCGCAATGGCCAGGGACGCGAGTGTGGCCGTTCCCGTGCGTCCTTCCGCGTCTCTTCCTCTTTCGCGAGGGCGAACTAACCCTTTTCTCCTCCATGAGCAGCGACCCAACGCCCTTCCTTCCGCCACAAGCCTCAGCAAGACCTCTTCGCACTCCCACTCGCTCTCAATCCGCCTCTGTCCGTCCCTCCTCCCTTTTTCCTCCTCCTTTTCCTGTCTTTTCTGGCTAACCTCCTTCCAATCGGCAGCGAAACGCTACGCCCGCCAGTTCTTCCTCTCGCTCGACCTGTCTGCGCTTGGGGCCGAAGGCGACCAGGCCCTCGGCCCAATGGAGAAGGCGCTCGTCGTCGAGCTGGACAAGGTGCTAGAGCGGCCCGGCAGCAGGAGGGCGTGATGCGGTCGTGCGGGGTCGCTTCTCGACTTCTCCTCACGCAGCATGCCCCCGACTAGGCCTGCACGCAGCTGCACGGCGTCAGGCCGTTCTTCTCCGGCCGTTTCCCTTCCGCCCCTTTCCTCTGAAGTCCGTTTGTACCCTGTTGTCCTACCTCGCACCATACCCTGCATCAACGATCCCCCGTCCGTTCCCTCTTCATCTCACTTGTCTCGCCAGCCAAGCAGAGTGGAAGAGAAAAAGTCCGTAGCCGTCTGGCATTTCGTAAGAAGAGAGGTGCTCGCAATGAGCAAAGGGTATATAGCGCCAAGCTCCACCTCCGCGCGGCTCCCTTTCTTCGCTCCCTCCCTGCTCCCTCCTCTCTCCACTCCTCTCTGTTCGAACGCTCGCAACGACCCCCAAACCTGCCTTAGACCGTCTGCACGCTGCCGTACTCGCTCTCGACCCCGGGCTCGAGCAGCGCGGCGTGCGCGAGGATGAGGACCGACGACGAGCCGACGAGCCAGAAGAAGGTCGCGATCGGGGCTGTTTCGTTTGGGCGGGAGGACGGGGTGAGGGCGGGTAAGGCGGGAGGAGGGCGGGTAAGGCGGGAGGAGGCCGTGGTCGAGTCGGATGCGTGAGGTTATGAACGAGCGAGCGAGGAGGCGATGAGCCGGACAGGAGGAAGAGGGGAAGGCACAGGCGAAGAAGAGTCAGAAAAGCTCGACGTTTCTAGAAGAAGGGCGAAAGTGAGCGTACCGGCGAACCAGAGGATGGGGAGACCGCTGCGAGTCCCGTCAAGATGGGTCGATCAGCATTGTTTCGAAAGGAAAGAGAACAATGCAGACGAGCCGAAAACGCGAACTCACATGACAAAGAGGGTGCCGTAGAGGTGTTTGGGCTCGATAACGGTCGAGCCGAGCTGGATCGGCTCGGGGAAGAACTTGTTGATGCCGATGAAGCCCTGAGCACGCGAGAAAGGCGTTAATACCGGTTCGCAATCGACCATCTCGCCTGCCCCGCCAGGGGAAAGGAGGGAAATGCGAGGAATGGCTCAACGCACGCCGATCAAGAAGGCAAGGGCGATGAGGAGGAGCGGATTGGTGAGGAGGGAGTAGACGGCGAGAAGGAGGACGACTGCGCGCGCGAACTCCGTCGTCAGCAGCCGCATCTTGCACAGGGAAAAAGGCGGGAAAAGGGTAAGGAGGGGGAGGAGGACGCACGGAAGATGTAGTTTCCGGAGAAGTAGTTGACATTGTACCTGCGAGTGCCGTGGTCAGTACGGGTGAGGAAACGAGGGAGAGCCAGATGGCGAACTTGATCCGGGAGGTCGCGACCTGGTGGGGGAGGAAGAGGTCAGCTTGCTCTGCTCTCGAGCGGCAACCAGCGCGCATTCCGAGCCCACCCCACGTGTAGGGAGTGCGCGCTGCCTGGCATCAAACGAGAGAAGCAGGACGCACGCCCATGTCGGCTGGTCGGGACACGCGCTGGACATCGAAGAACTGCGGGAGCGAGGGCGTCAGCGAGACGAGAGGATAGGGAGCATGCGTGAGACGTACCTCTTGCGGGGGGCGGAGGGTCTGGAGGCGCGTCTGCTTTTGGAGGAGAAGAGGGAGAGTTAGCGGGAGTGATGAGGACGACGAGGTGGTTCAGGGAGGCGGATGGAGCTTGAGTGGCTGACGCGGAAGTCCTGCAGCTGAGCGGGGATGCGCTCCATCAAAGACTGAGCCTCCATGCTGTCTGGGTGTCGAGGGGTGAGGAGGACAAGATGGCGCGCTCCACCTCGTCGCAGCTTCCGCCTCGACAGACACCTCGCTCACTCTCTTGAGCGTGATCGGGCTACGCGACACGCTTACTGTCCACTCAGCCGTCCCATCCGCCGAAGCAGCACGTCCTCCACGCCCTGCTACGGCTCTCTTCTCGCCCGCGACTCCGACGAGGCGGTGCGCCCGCGACGTGGCGCCCACGACCAACAGTGCAGGGCGACGTGGACGTCGAGGGGGCATCAGTGACGCTACTGCACGCCCTGCGTGGGCGAAGCGTGCTAGGAGTCCGCTTCTGCGCCTCTGCTTCCTCCCCGCCTTTCTTTGCTTCGTCTTTCTCCCGACTCTCGCTTTCTTTGTGCAGCGCGATGCAGTACATCGGCGCTTCTCTCGCCTCCTTGCTCCACATCACGACTAGGCTGCCTGCTTCCGCTTCTTCGAATCTCGGGACGGCTTTTCCTGGTCCGTGCCCGTCTCGCTCTTTTCTGCAGTCCTTACACAGCCCCTACTGCCGCCTGAGCTGCTGGGTACGAGATACCACCCCCCCAACGCTCAGCCGACGGCGTCCTCGCGAGCAATCTCCGGCAAGATCAGCTCGATGTGCCGCTCCTGCTGACCGACAAGCCGGCGGAAAGCCTCATACACTTCGACCATCCCCGCCTCTTCTTCCGTGTTGCCCCGCACCCAGAGACGCCTCTCCTCGTAGACGAGCACCCAGAGACGCCTCTCCTCGTAGACGAGGGACTGCAGCGACGACCGATGAGCGTGGACGAGTGCGGCGTAGGACCTGCTGCACAGGTCGGTGCAGTGGCCGTGGACGCGCTCGAGTGGCGACCCGACGAAGGACGCGAAGCTGCCCATGTCAACGCACTTGATGTAGAGGTGCGTGAGCAGGGGGAAGAGGCAAGGCCCGCCAACGGGCACGTAGATGTTGCCCTCGGGGGCGAGGGTGCACACGCAGCATCGGGAGGACTGGAGGACAATGGGCAGTACATGGTCCGCCATGTGGCTAGAAAGGTGCAGCTTTGCAATGGGAGTAGCGGGGTATAGGATGGGCAGCGCGTGTACCTCGAACGAGAAGAGGGAAATCTCCTCGAGGTGAGAGAGTGACCGAATCGCCTGCGCCACCGAGCGATGCACCGTGAAGGGGTACAGTGTCTCTTTCGGCACCTGGACACCGCGTAATCAGGTGGCGCTATCCAAGGAGCACGTGCTGAAGAAAGGGAAAGTCCGCAAAGGAGCGCAAAGTGAGGGTGTATTCCTGCAAAGGCGCACTGCGTGAGCTTGTTTTTCCACCCTAGAGGCACGTCGAAGAGTTTAGACACACCTTGTAGAGGAGAGGAGACACATCGCATGCCACCCTGCTCTTCCGGCTCAGGTTCGCCAAAGTCCGTTTCTCCTTCCAGCGCCTCTACCCCCAAGACGGGCTGGTCGGGTCCTTCGCAGACTCCGTGGAGAGGGGTAGACGGTACACCGCCTTCAATGTCTCGAGTTTGGGCTCGGGGGGAAAGTCGGAAAATGAGGGACTGATGTGATTGGGAGGAGCCGAAGAGGGCGCAGGAGGGAGTAGACGGACGATGCAGGGATCGGAGGCGTGCGTCGTCGCGTCCATTGTGTCTCCGGACTCGAAAAGAAAGCGGAAATAGCGAGACGAAGTGTAGAGTCGGAGGGAGAGGAGCAGATGGGGGAGGCGAGCAAGTCCAGTTCACATCCGCTTCTCCTCCTCCGGTTCCAGGTGGATCCCAGCGCCCGCCGGCAGAGAGCTCATAGAAGCTCCTACCTAGCTATTCGTGCGTGCTCGAGGGCGGGAAGAGCGAGCTTGCACCACAGTTTTCTTTCCTCTTCTCACGGCTTCGAAGGTGCAGCGGAACAACGAGTGCCACACCCTCGACAGCATCACTGCCAGAACGATGAGGCAAACAAGCTCAGTGCGATAGCAACGGTGTTCTTCGTTGCCTTTTTTTTCTCTTGCTCCTACCAAGGCCCCCAAATCCCGGTCACCGTCGGAAGCTGCGTCTCGACCCCGTGCTCGATGCACCACACCTGTAGCTTGGCAAGGTCACGCTTCGCCTGAGCCTCCTCACCACTCGGGCAGGGGAGGTATTTCTGCCGGATGCGGAAGACGCGGATCGAGTGCTCGTGGTGCTGGAGCGCTTTGAGCACCTCGGGGAGTGGGTCGCCGAGGCATTCGTTGCAGTTGGTGATCCAGAGGTACTCGAGCGGCAAGAAGCGAAAGGCTTCGAGGCGGAGGTGGTGCGGGTTTTCGGTGTAGCAGAGGGCGAGGCGCGCCAGGAAAGGGAAGTGAAAGGGCTTCTCCGGCAGCTTGACATTCTCCAGGATCAGGGCTTCGAGAGTGGTGGCAAAGGGGATGAAGAAGGGGAGGTCGACGGGGAAGTCGGAAGAGACGTGGAGGCGGAAGCGCTTCAGGGCGGGTGGCTGGTGGAAGTGAGGGACATGCTTCTCGGACCTGAAGGTGAGGCTGAGGGAGTCGAGGTTCGGAAGGGCGTAGATGAGGCGGGTGAGCGACTTGCGGAGCGCGAACGGCTGGATCGTCGGCGAGACGTAAAGCTCCTCGAGCTCGCAGCCGCACTCGCCGTCCTCGGTGTCGCGCTCGGGTTCGTCCGATTCGAACTTGAGGTACTTGATGTGCTGCTTGTAGCGGGGGAGAATGCGCTTCGAGAGAGTCTTGTCCTCGCCGAGGATGTCCTTGTCGTACATGTACTCCTCGAGCTCGATCGTCTGCAAACGACGAGTGTCAGCCGTGGAGTGGAAGAAGGACAGAAAGAAACGCACATGCCAGAGGGAAGGGGCGCAGAGACCGTGCCATTCCTTGGAAAGGCGAGAAAGGCTCGCGAGCGTCTTCGGCGGCTGTCCTCCCGTCCCCATCCAGACCTCGAGGTCGTTCCCCTCAAACACCCCGAACGAGTCGTTCTTGTCGACCTCATCAAGCTTCTGCGCATCCTCGATGATCTTGAGCTTGAGCTCGCGAGGCAGGCCGGAGAGCGAGGCAGCCTTGCTGGCGACAGTGGAAGGCGTGGAGGGCTCGACGGAGGGCTTGGAGTGGGTGTTGGTGATAGGAGGCGTGTCCATGGCGAGAAGCAGAGGGCAGCAAGGGCTCTGAAGCGAGTCGAGGTGAGACGAAGGAGGGAGAGAGGCGAGAGAGGGGCCAAGGCGGTCAAAGCGGGAGAGCAGCCTTGCGAAGCAGCCGCTCGCAACGACGCTCAAGCCAGTCTTAAGCAAGCAGAGGAGCAACGTATTGCAGTACGGAAGGGACGAACGCAACACGGGCGAAAGGCTTGTACACCTGAGAAAACGGCTCAACAGCAACGGCAAGAGGAGACAACAGGATCGAGTGTGAGAAAATACGGCACTGATCAACTAAAAGGAAGAAGTGAGGAAGGCGGAACAACAGTATGAAGGAAAAAGGGAAAAGAAGAGGGAAAGAGGGGCAATTAGGGCGTCTCCTTCGGGGCAAACGACCAGAGGCGGACCTCGCCGTCGTCCGAGCCCGAGATGACGCTCGAGTCGGTGAGGAGGACGGAGGTCACGGGTGCCTTGTGGCCGACGATCGTGTGCAGGTTGCGGCCCGTGTCGCGGTCCCAGAGCTGCAGGACAGAAGGCCAGAGTCAGTCTCAAGGAAAGGAAGTAGAAGAAGCGAGAAGAAGCGCACCTTGATCGTGCGGTCGTGACTGCCGCTCACGATCCTGAGCTTGTCGACGTCGACGCTCCACACGCCCTCGAGGTGGCCAAACTGCTGCCTCACGCACGTCCCCTGCTCGACGTTCCACACGCGGACCGTGTTGTCGAGCGAGGCCGAGACGACCATCGGCTTGTGCTCGGCGGGGAACTCAAAGTCGGGCTGCTGCTGGTACGGCGGGAGGGCGGACGAGCCGACGGCGGGCGACGAGGCCGAGTAGGGGAAGGTGGACGGGAGGGAGGGCGCGCCGAGGCGCCCTGAGGAAGAGGGAGAGGTGCAGTTCGCGCGCTGGGCGGCGAGCGCGAGCGGGTCGACCTCCTCGCCCGGCGTCGTCGCCGGCGGCTCGAGGAGCGACCCCCGGCCGGTCGCGCCATTGTTCCTTGCAGCGGCCTCCTGGCTCGCCGACTCGTCCGGCGAGACGACGTAGACCTTGAGGCTCTGCACCTGCGCGACGTGGCCGCTGAGGACGCGGACGCACGTGCGCGAGTACAGGTCCCAGACCCGGATCGTCGCGTCGTCCGACGCCGAGAAGAGGTACTTGCCCATCGATGACTGCTTCGCCAGCTCGGGGTTGCTGATCGGCGCGCCGAGCTCGCCGCTGCCGCCGGGCGTCGACGCGTCGGTCGAGTCGCACCCGCCGTCGCTCTTCGAGTCCCACAGCGCGACCGAGTTGACCCACTCCGAGTGCCCGCGGAGCGTGTAGACCTCGCCCGTGCCAAAGTCCCACACGCGGATCGTCGAGTCGCCCGAGCCCGAGACGAGCAGCTGGCGGTCGTAGGTGAGGCAGATGACGGCGTCGTGGTGGCCGCGCAGGGTGCGCATGCACTCGCCCGTGCGCCAGTTCCAGATCTTGAGCGTCGAGTCCATCGAGCCCGTGACGAGCTTGAGCGCGTCGAACTGGAGCGCGCGCACGCCGCGGGTGTGCCCGCGCAGGACGCCGACCTCCTTGCCCGTCTCGAGGTTCCAGATCCGGACCGAGCGGTCCCACGAGCCGGTCATGAGGACGGGGAAGGACGGGTGCGGCAGGTCCTCGGCGACTTGGAGGCAGGTGATGCTGTCGGTGTGGCCGGACAGGACGGTCGCAACGCACGTCCCGCGCCGCCAGTTGCGCTCGATCGCGAGACGCTCGCAGTAGACGTGCTTCCACGGGCGGGTGAGGGGAAGGGCGGGAGGGAGCTCGGCAGGGAAGGCGGAAGGGGCGGAAGGGCGAGGAAAGGCGGGACGGGAGGCCGGCGGCGAGTTGGTCTTGGCGCGCTTGTGGCGGTGGAAGTCGCTGTGCGCGGCCGGTGCCGAGTCGACGTGCATGGTCGTGCTGTGGTCGTGATCGTGCTCGTGCTCGTGCTCGTGGTCGAACTCCTCGTGGTGGTGCTCGTGCTGGTGTACCGCCTGAGCCTGCTCCGCCGACGTGACCGTCTCCTCGAGCATGCGGCGGAGCTCGCTGTCCCGCCCGCGGATCGACTCGCCGGCCCGGCTCGTCGGGAGCGCGTTCATCGCGAGGCGGGCCTTGCGGCGGCGCTCGCCGAGGAGCGGCAGGCCCCAGCCGCACTTCTCGCACTTGCGCTCGATGTGCTGCTCGCACATCGTCCGCCAGAGCAGGTCGTCGTCGGCCATGCCCTTCCACGCGCGCGAGACCTGCGCGGCGCGGCCGAGCGAGATGGCGTCGAGGTAGCCGAAGATCTTGAGCGTGACCTCGCGCGGAAGGAGCTCGACGGGGTCAAGGCGCATCTCGAGGTTGAGCGCCTCTTGGAGGAACGAGAGCTGGGAGGGGCAGGCGATGGTGAGGAGGCCGCGGAGGATGAGGAGGCGGCGCTTCGAGGGCGCAGAGGAGAAGAGGGACCAGACAGTGTTGACCGCCTGCTGCTCGTTCGGCGGAAGGTTCTCGATGGTCTACACGGGGAGAGAAAGATGAGTCCAGCCGCACGGAGACGGAAGAAGGGAAAAGGAAAGCGCACCTTCTGGAGCATGAGGTTGGTTGCGCCGTTGGCCATGCGGGCGTGGCGGATGCAGACGTTCTTGCAGTCACCTCCAGGCATGTCGGACGCGGGCGGGCCCCTCCTTAGCTCGTCCTCGACGTCCATGCGGTCTTTGGCATCCGAGGGGTCCTCACTCGGCCGGAGAGGGGAGCGGGGTGCGAGGGTCTGGGCGATGGTCTGAGAGATGGAGGCTGCGGCTGCGAGCGAATCGGGGGAGTAGAGGGAGGGCGAGACGGTGGACTGGGCGGCAGGGGTCGGAATTGCAGCGGCGGGAGGAGGAGGAGAGGGAGCGGTGGTGAGGAACGAGGGAAAGGGCGGGAGACCGTTGGCGAGGAAGGAGGGTGCGCCCGGAGGGGACGAGGGGTTGTAGTGGAACGGTCCATCGCCTGGAGCGAGGAACGAGGGCGTGGGAGACGCCATCCAGCTGGTCACGCGAAGTGGCGGCAGGGGAAGGACGAGAGAGTGGGAGGAGAGCTGAAGGGGGATGGGAGCGAGGGCTGAGGTGAGCACACAGTGGCGCAAGAGAGGTGCAAGGTGCAAGAGCAGCTCACCTTCAGACTGGTTGAAGCCGGAGCGGGACGAGGAAGTAGTCGGGACGAGGACGACTGGGTTCGTCTGCTTGGCAGAGTTGCGCCGCTGGAGAGAGAGCAGAGAGCACAGGTAGCTGGATCTGGTCAAGAGCAAAGAGAACCGGTCGTGCGCCAGACGAGGCGGACTCGGGAGCAAGCACGCAAACAGGCGCAAGGCGACTCCGGCGAAGGCGTCGTCGGCGAACCAGTCTCACCCTCAGACTCGCCCGCTTCCATCATCTCCGTGCGTGCTCGCAATGACCCCGATAGAACAAGCACGTTCGAAAAAGAGGCTCAGACGGGAAAACGCCATTCACAGGAAAAAGCGCTTTTTCCTTCTCGTCCTCTCTCGCTCGAACGAGCTGGCATGCAGGACCAAGACGGTACCATGCTAGACGAGGTGAGAAAGCAAAACTCTGGCAACCGACGCGCGGCCGCCGTGCAGTGTCCATTCCCCTCCCCTTCCTCCTAAACCTACCTCCCGAACAGCGCCGCCAGCCAGCCGACGAACCGCTCCCACCAGGTCCCCCTCCAGCCCTCGTCGCGGTCCGTCTTGCCGACGCGGAGGTCGCCGTGCCCGCCGCCGACCTTGCTCGCTCCCGTCCCTCCTCCTGCTTCTCTTTCTCCCGCTCCTTCGAGCTTGCCACCCTCAAGATCTCCCAGCGTCCTCCCTTCCGCAGCAGCGCGGATCCTTTCCTCCTCCAAGCGCCGGGCCGCCCGGCTCGCCGAGTTGCTCCTGAACCTCGCGCGGGGCTTGGTAGGCCGCGACACAAAGTCGGGGAAGAGGCGCGCGAGGGCGCGGCACTCGGGCGAGGTGAGGTAAGAGGGGAGGGTGAAGGTGCGGTACTGGGGTTGGAGGGGTTTGGCCGGAGAGGGGAGGGATGAGGAGGAAGAGGAGGGCAGATTATGGGAAGAGGCGAGAGCGGGTGAAGAGGAAGAGGTCGGCGAGGGCGAGGACAGCAGCGGGGTCGAAGCGGAGGCTGCCGGGGAGAGATCAGGAGAGGTGCTCGCCGTAGGCGTAGGCGAAGCTGCCCCGCCCTGCTGCTGCTCCACCTTGGCCGCCTTCTCCTCCGGCGTCAAGAACGGGTCGCTCTTCGACCGCGTCCTCGCGTTCGTGCTCCCCCTGTGCGGCGGCACAGGCGGAGCGGGCCTCTTCCCTCCCACACTAACGCTCGTGCTCGTCCTTCCTTCTGCCGCTCCGGGAGCGAGCACGCCCATTTCGTCCGCGCCGTCCTCGTCCGTCGTCGCCGAGATGGTCCGGATGGCGGGCGCGCCGCTCAGCGAGGGATGTAGCGCGTCGCCCGCAATGCTCGAGGCGCGGGAGGCGGCGGTCGAGGAGCGGTACGAGGTCGAGGTCGTGGAGGTGTCGGCGTGCGAGGGGTGGGAGATGCGTTCGGACATGCCCAGCACCTGCATGCTTGCACTTTCCATCAGTGCAGACGAACGAGAGAGAGCGGGAGGAGAACGCACGCCCTTGAGCGCCTCGACGCTCTCCTTAGCCCACCCGTCCCCGCCACCTCCCTCCGTAAACACCGCCACGTCCACCTCCCACTCGACGCACTTGCCCCCCGCGCCTCCCTTGCCCACATCGAGCCCCTGCAGCCACAGCGCGGCAAAGAGCGACCGGAAGAATGGATGGGTCCCGGGCATCGTCTTGACGCAGTTGCCGTCGATGAAGCCCTTGAGGCCGTCCCGTCTGAGCTTCCTCGCGCGGCTCGAGCGCATCGCCGCGACGGACGTGCTCTCGGGCGAGATCTCGAGGCGGCGCTTGACCGTCCCGCCGGGCACGGTCGCCTCGAGGAGCTTTTCGAGCGCCTCGCGCCTTTTCAGCTCCGAGTCGCGGTGGAACGCGCTCCGCACGGCAGCCATCGTGCGCGCGTACGGCGTGCGGAACGAGGCGGGGAGCTTGTTGAGCGTCTGGTCGACCTGGCGCGCGGCCGCGTCGCTCTTGTCGTAGTAGAGCCGGCGGACGAGGTCGGCAAAGGCGGCGAGCTCGGCCTCGGAGGGCTGCGGGGCGTGCTGCTGGGCGTGCGGGTAGGGAGAGGGCTGGAAGTGCTGCTGAGGGTGCGGGCGAGGAGGAGAGGCGGGCGAGATTGCGGCCCCACTTCGCTTGGGAGGAGGGGAGCGGGCGCGACTTGCGGCGGTCGAGGAGGAGGACTGGCGCTGGGCCATGTGCGGCTTGCGAGCGGGCGAGCTCGGGGAGCCAGGGGGAGAACGAGGCTGGTAGGCGGAAGAAGGGAGGGCGGGCGAGGGGGCGGTGCTTGAAGAGGCGAGGTGGAGCGGTGCGGAAGGTCGAAGGGTCGCGTCGTCAAGCGCGTCGTCGAGCGGGTTCGAAGCTCGTAGAGTGGACGGCGTGTCGAGAGGACCGGTCATGTTGCTGGAGTGAGAGAGGGTGGAGATGCCGAGGCGGAGCGTCAGCTCGAGTGCGAGGATGGAGAACGAGGGGGAACGCACGAGGTGGACGAGATGGTCAGGAGAGTGCCGTTGACGGTATCCGAGGCGGTCCTGCCGCGATGTGAGCGCGTGCGAGGGAGAGAGAGGGTGTTGGAAGTGGGGAGGAGAGCCAGGCGAGCAAGGGGGTCGAGCGGTCGGTGCACAGAGCCGACGACCGTCACAGGTAGTCTACTAGCCACAGCACTCCTGCTGGCGCGTTCACGCGAGCGGGAGAGAGCGCGAAGCGGGTCGAGGAAGGAACGAAAGAGCAGGCGCCCATCTTCGCGAACAAGTCGGGGCGATGGGGTCGAACCGCGTCGAACGGCGTTCTGAGCACACTGGACGCGTGTCTAGGAGCTGATGATGGCAGGAATCTCGGCGAGAAGGCTCATGGGGTGGAAATGACCCAGTGCGGCCAGTTGGGAAAAGCGCCTTTTCTGATCCTCTTCCCTTTTCTCTCCGCCTGCCTGAGTACTACCGCCTGCAGCCCCTCAACAGCGCATGCTCCGAATGCAGACGAGTCCTGGCATGTGTCCCGTTGCACCGCAGACCGCCTCCTAGTCGAACGGGATCGGTCGAACCGCCGGGTTGTTCGGCAGCCCTCCGAGCCCTCGCAGACCACCCTGCTGCTGCTTTTGCGCCTCGGCAGCAGCAAACGCGCTGGGAATAGGAATGGAACAGCAATCGCCTTGACGCCATTGCCGCGTCGTAAGGCGTAAGAGGAGACGAGAGGCGGCGGGCGGTGGCGGAAAGACGAGGCGGGAGAACGATAGAGGGGGAGACGGTGCAGCGGAAAGCCGGGGAGACAGTGAATGGTTAGCCTATGAGGATGTGTCTGACACAGTAGAGAGAGCCAAACGCACCAAACTTCGACTCGCCCCGGACGTGAAGGTGCCCATGCTCATCAATGTGCACATCCGCCTCCGAGCGGTGCTCCTCCAGCTCCGGCGTTTCGGGGTACGGCAGCAGCTCGCCGAAGAGGAAGTGCTGCGCGACGGGCAGCTTGGCGAGGACCTCGGCGGCGTACATCTTGAGCATGCCCTCGTTCACCTTGGCCCACGTCTTGACGCCCGAGATGTCGTCGAGCATGGGCGAGTGCCACCGGAGCGAGGCGGTCTTGATCTGTGCGGGGGCGCAACAGGGGGAAGAAAAGGGAATGAAGGGAGGCGGGGAAACAATGTCAGTACGGATCAAAGAAAGGGAAGCAGCGCACGCACCGAGTTGATGTAGCGGACGTAGGAGAGGTACATGTAGTCCTTTGCAAACTCGTCGAGGATCTCGCTGTCGTGGATCGCCTTCGGCCGGAGGTACTTGTGGTCCTTGAGCTGCGCCGATCCGAAGACTGCGATTCATACGTCGAGCGTGTCAGTACAAGTGCAGAAGGAAAGGCAAAGCGAGAGATACGCACTGAAGACGGCAAAGTGGTAGTCGTCGAGCCCTTGTGCGCCGTGCGAGCCTGCCGGTTCGAGCCAGTACTCGGTCTGCAGCAGCCGGGCGATGCGCATGTACCTGTCGAGATTCTGTCAGCATTGAATGATGGAGTGGTAGAGGAGGAAGGTGGACGTACTTCCAGAACACCTTGATGACCACGGCGGTGCTGTCCTCGGGCTGGAGGACCCCGAGCTTTTGCAGACACAGCCTGCGAACGAAGCGGGTCAGGCTCATCAATAAGATAAAGGAGGGGAAAGTTGCGCACAGCCAGCACAGGAAATTGAGCTCCATGCCGCTGCCGTAGTCGACGCGGGTCCGGTTCCCCCAGCACTCGCAGAAATAGACGCTCAGCTCGGCGACCTTGTCCTTCGGCACGCCCGGTATTTGCTCGTGCAGACGGGTGGCGTTCTGGGTCACCCATCTCCGGTCAGCATCTCCTGAGGAGGGGGAGGAAGAGGGAGAAAGAGGACGGACGGAGGCGACCTTGTCGTATAAGTCGCGGAAGGCCGGGTTGCCGAAGCGCGACTTGCCGTTGTCGACCGGCGGGGTGTCCTTGACGAGCTGCTCGACCTCGTCAAGTACCTGGACGAGCGCGCGGGTGGCCTGCTCATCTCATCTCATTCGAAGTGGGGTCAGCTGAGGTGACGGCGATGAGGGGGAGCGCGAGAGGAAGCGCACGTCGCTGTCGGGGACGTCCTGAGTGAGCTTGACACCGACGACGGTGTCGTTGAGCTGCTGGACGAAGGCAAGGACCTGCTGGTGGGTGGGCGAGGCCAGCCAGGCGTCCAGGTGCGCTTTCGAGACGATCCGCTTCGTGGGAAGGGCAGGGGCAGTCATCGTATGTGTAGGAAGCTGGCGAGGCGGTTCGCAGCCAGGAAGGAGCAAGTAGGTGAAGGGTGCGGAACGAGAGAAGCGGCGGCGGCGGTTCTGCGAGAGATGGCTTCGCGGCGGTACTTTCTTTCGCTTTCTTCACTTGGTGACCGGCTCTGAGGGGTCTTGTGACGAGGTAGAGCGTCCCGGAAAGCCATCCGAGCGAGAGTGCCTGGCGACGGCTCGCCTTTACTCTTCCTCCTCCGGTTGCCCCCTCTGAGCTGCAGCGTACAAGCCTTCGGTGACGCCGTCGAGCTCGGCTGAGCGCTGTCTATGCTCGAGACTCGGGCTGGGTCGAAGGCGGAGGACAGAGCCGGAGTACAGAAAAGGAAGAGCAGCGGAAGAGATGGCTTGAGCGTAGCGAGCAGCACTCTTTGAGCACCCACAGTACGGGAGGAGCATAGTGTACCCCTCCGTGGCGGATGGAGCATCGCCCGACGCACGCAGGCCGTGAAAGAGGGCGATTCGGGTGCGCGATGTGAGGAAAAGGGCGGCGGGAAGGCAGTGCGAGCTGAAGTCGGCTGGATCCGCGTCGGAGCCGGTTAATTGAACAACTCTCGCGGTGCTGGTGCGTCCTGGCAGCTGTCTGCGAGGGTGTTGAGGGTGATGACGAGCTGGGGGGGCCGTGTTGAGCGAGCGTGGAGAGGTGAGGATGCGGACGGACGCGGGACTCGCTGGGGCGGATCGAGCGAGTCGACGTAAGTGGTGTGGAATGGTTCAGCGAGAGCAAGAAGCGGAAGCTAGGAGAGCGAAGTGGAAGGACGAGGCCAAGGTGTCGACGAGGAGAGCGTGTCGAGGGTTGGTGTCCTCGACCTCGCTCAGCCTGTGGCGCGTACTCCGTAGTAGCCGGCTCTACTCTTCCACACCTCTCAAGTCGGCCCACCCGAGCCACTAGCGTTCCCGGTCGTCGTCGTTGTCCCTCCCCTCCTCCTCCCCTCCACCGCCTCGTCCGCGCCCACTCCTCCTCCCTCGCACGCTCACCCAGCGCGCGTAGTCTCCACCGCACCCTCCTAGCCCCGCACAGGACAATTCGGACCATGACGGAGTTCTTCAAGGACGTCGGCGAGTTCATCGAGGTCGACATCGGAGAGGCCCTCGTCTCGCGCACAGAGACCCTCGGTGAGCACGCATCCCCTTCAGCGTCCTGGCCAAAGTGCGAGACGACTGCGCAGGTGGACCAGCTCCCACCGTGTCGCCCCGTCGAGCCGTACTCGCCGGGTCCGCAGTCAGGAGGACAAGGCCACATTCCCTCTTTCGCCTTGAGGAGGGTGACGAGCTCAATGAGCGAGCTGAGAAGCTTCCCTGGAGCGTGGTCCGATCACCAAGATGGCCTGTCGCGCCCTCCTGGACCCGCCGCATCGACGACCCCACTTGACCTTGTTCCCTCGCTGACCCTTCCCTCCCGTCGTACCTGCAGCCGCCTTCCGCGAACTCGGCCCTCCTGATCTCTGTCACGTCATCAAGACCACGGGCAAGGCTGGTCAGAAGGAGGTGCGCTCTTTCCCCTCTCTCCCCATGTCCTCCTCAAGACCAATCTCCCGCCTGCACACCCGCAGATCGGCTCCTACCACTACGTCTCCGGCGTCGACGCCTCGTCCTCCGCCTCGCTCGCCGCGTACCTCAACTCGCTCAACTACACCGTCGAGGAGACGCCCGGCTGGTTCTTCGGCTCGACGACGACCAAGTCGCCCTGGAAGATCCGCGGCGGCGTGTTCTGCTCCTTCAACGCCTTCTCGAGGGTGGACGTCCGGGTCGAGGTCAAGATCCCGGGAGGCGTCGATGCGTACGTGGTCGACGTCAGGGGGGAGAGGTGCGCTTCGTCTCATTCACTACCTTCTCTCCGCTCCACTGAAGCCCTTCTCTCTACAGGCACGAGGCGACGCCGCAGATCTGGCAAGAAGTCTACCTCTCGGCCATGCTGCGAGCAATCCTCTACGCGGACGACGCCAACTACGTGCGTAACTATCCCCTCTCCTGCCCTTTCCGGGTGCTTATACCGTTTTATTCCGCATACAGCGCCTCGCTGGCTTCCGCAAACTTGACCCGATCACCTCTCTTGACGCGGAGCTGCGGTTCGTCCAGGCGGCAGAGGCGGCGTTCTTCAAGGGTGCGCTTCCTGCCTTCTCCGCCTGCGGTCTCTCTTGATCTGACCCTCTCCCTCTCTCCAGGCTGGCAACTCGGCTCCGAACCCGAGATCCAGGTCGCGACTGTCGTCTCGAACCACCTCACCTCGGGCCTGATGAAGTACTTCGGCGACTCGTTCCGCTACGGTCCGGCCGTCAACCTCTTCGAGAAGCTCGTCGTCAAGGAGGGCGAGGTCGCGTGCTTGTTGGCGCAGAGCTACCTGGGCATGAGTGCGTTTCCTCCCCCCTTGCTCTCCCTGCGTAAGCATATCGAGCTCACTGCCCTGCACACACAGACGAGGAGGTCAAAGCCGTCCGAGTGCTCCAGTCGGCGCTGCAGAACCACCCGCAGTCGTACTCGCTCCTGCACGTCCAGTGCGACTTCCTCCGGACAAAGGGCAAGCACGACTGGGCGCTCAAGCTCGCCAAGCAGGCCGTCAACTGCGCCCCGTCCGAGTTCGTCACCTGGGCCAAGCTCACCGAGGTCAACATGGAGCTCGGGCGCTATACCGATGCGCTCTTGACGCTCAACTCCTGCCCGATGTTCACCTACAACGACCGCGACCTGCACCGTATGCCGACGCCCGCCCGCTCGCACCTCCCCGTCAAAGACTTCATCGCCCAGTCCGGCATCCTCGACGACGAGAACGTCGCCTCCAACGCCAACGACGCCGACGTCGCGCTCCTCCGCCTCCCCGCGCCTTCCCTCCGCGGCACGTTCGCCAAGGCGTATTTCCTCCTCGCCAAGCTCGTGAGCTACATCGGGTGGGACGAGCTCCTCAAAGCGCGAAGCCAGGTATTCGTCATGGAGGAGGAGTACCGCATGCACCGCGCGACCGACCCCATCCCCGAATCGCCGATGCAGCCGCCGGCCTCTTCTTCCGCCGCCGCCGCCGTCGACATCGCCAAGCCGAAGACGAACGGGCACGTCCCGGCGGCGAGCATCGACAGCGTGCAGGAGGGCTTCGGACCGCTCGCGATCGCGACGGACGACGAGTCCGATGCCGGGTCCGTGAAGAACGCGCCCTTCCCCTCTTCCTCTGCCTCTTCCTCCGCCACCGCCACCGCTCCTCCCGCCTCGTCCGCCTCTCCTACCTCGTCCCCCGTCCCGACCATCGCCGTCAACGGCGAGACCGCCGACGGGCGGCGGATCGAGGACCTGCACCAGGCCGACGGCGGCGCGAGCAGCCCGGGGAGCCCGAGCATCCCGACGATCAAGGTCTCGACCGAGTCGGACGGCGAGCGCGAGCGCGACGAGCTGCGCCGGTTCGAGGAGAGCGAGGCGGGCCGCCGGGCACGCGAGGAGGTCGGGCGGCCGAGCCCCGCGAGGGCGAGCGTGGACGAGGAGCGCGCGGACGGCGAGGGCGAGGCGGAGGAGCCGGTGGAGGAGAAGAAGGGGCTGAGCCAGGAGGAGGACGCGCAGACGGGCGCGTTCCAGAACAAGCGGCTGTGCGAGCGGTGGCTGGACAACTTGTTTATGGTGCTGTACGAGGTGTGTCCTCATCCCTTCTCTTTCCCTTCTTGCCTTTCCGAAGGCTGATCCTCCTTCCCTGCTTCGCAGGACCTCCGCGTCTACACCATCTGGCGGGCCGAGGTCGCGCACTTCAAGGCGCAGCACCTGCCCTACCGCAAGACGGGCACCGAGTGGGAGATCCTCGGCGAGCTCGCGCAGCGGCTGCACCACCGCGAGGAGGCCAAGGACGCGTTCCAGCGCACGCTCGACTCCAAGTTCTCGGCCAAGGCGTGGCAGAAGCTCCTCGAGTACTACGTCGAGGAGGGCGACGTGCAGCGGAGCTTGAACGCCGCGATCAGGCTGTCGGTGTACTCGCATCGCTGGTACTCGGAGATGTCGGTGCGTACTGCTCTTTCTCCCCATCTTTTTTCTCTTGACATCTCTCTCTTCTTCGTCATTGCGATTGCTCACCCTCCATCCTTCTCCAGTACCCGACTGCGGTCGCCCACGAGCTCTTCAAGCTCATTCGCCGCGACGGCCTCGCGAAGATCTCGTACTCGCTCGTCTCGGTACGTTCTTCTCGCTATCCCCGGTGCACGACCAGTCTCTGATTCTTTCCGTGCAGATGAATGTCCCGCAAGCGATCCTCAAGGGCGTCATGCAGCCGTACTTCGCGTACTGCCAGACCTTCCGGGGTTAGTCCTCTTCCTCCTTGTCACTCACCCGCATCACCAAGCTGACTTCCCCGATTCCACAGTCGAGGGCAGCGACTTCTAAGCTCCGTCCCATCCATCTCTACACCGCTTACCCCCAAAACCCTCTCGACCACCCCGAGTCTCTCAAGGATACCCCTTCCGGCCTCTTCCTCGCCGATCACATGGACGTTCTCCCTTTCTTCTCTTCCTTCCTCTTTCTTTCTGTACCGAGTCTGCTCCGTTCTGTTCCGTCTGGTAGCGTCGCCGCAAGCTATTCATGCCCCGGCCCGCAAGGGCGATGCGCAAGAGAGGCTCGAAAGGGCCTTTCTCGCTTCTCGCTTTCGCTTCGTTTGCGAAGGCCCCTGTCGCTCCCAGCAGTATGTCGTTTTCGAGGGAAAGGGACGTCCACCTCGCTTTGACCCCCTTGCCTGCCGGCCTCCGCCTCTCGCCTCCTTTTCCTTCTCTCCCTCTCCCGCCTCACTCCTACCCCAGCCCTTCTCGCCTGCCAGCAGGAGATGGCTTCGCAGTACTTTCCTTGCGCCACGCTCACCTCTCTTCCGCGCAACGTCAAGCTCCGCATCGTCCTCGAGGCCAGGCGCAAGGACGTGGTGTATGAGGAGCCGTTCAACGTCTTTCGCGGCTGGGACCTCGCCGACAGCATGGTCGTCGGCGGAAGGGCGCCGACGACGATGTCGCGCCTGAGCAAGGTCTCCAGGGAGTGGTACGACTTGTGCAGGCCTTTCCTCTGGGAGGTGCGCCTTTTCTCTTTCTCCGTCTTCTGACCCTTCCCGCTCTGACCGTCTCGTGCACCCAGGACGTCATCCTCCACGAGCACGAGTACGAGGACGGCTTTGCCAACCCGTACAACGCCGGCGACGAGTTCCGCTCCGAGATCGTTCCTCGCCAGGGCAGGTTCATCAAGTCGCTCCGCTTCGACAGCTGGACTCGCGACGACAAGTACGGCTGGGACGAGGAAGACGAAGACGAAGCGCGCAATGACGAGGAGTACGAGCCGGGCTGCGACACCGACTACCTGGGCGACCCGGCGCCGATTCAGCCCCGCTCGTTCGAGAGACTCGTCTACTCCCTCCCGAACCTCGAGTCGCTCGACCTCACCTACCGTACCCTAGGCGACGCGCCCAGCCTCTCGCACCCTCTCCGCCTCAAGCGCTTCCGCCTGCACGTCGAGGCGGGCATCAAGGGCGCCGAGAAGCGCTTCTTCCAGGGCATGGCCGCGACGCTCGAGATCCTCGTCCTCGAGCAGTTCTGGTTCCCGTGGGGCACCTACGACTTCCCGCGCCTGACGCACCTCGCCCTCTCGTTCGCCTCGCCCGAGTACATGAACCTCAACCTGGCCGCGTTCCGCTCGTCGCCGCTCCAGTACCTCTGCCTCGAGTCGATCTCGTTCTGCCAGGTCGACGAGGTCCTCGAGGTCGCCCAGGCGCACACGGCCACGCTCCGCACCCTCCGCATTCGCCGCGACGTCTCGGTCCCGGCTGGTCGCGACAAGGAGCAGGCGGAGAGCGACCTCGCCGAGCTGAGGACGTGGTGCACCGAGCACAACGTCAAGGCGAAGCTTCCGGCGCTGTACACGATGAGGGGATGGTGAGGGGCGCGCGGTCACGGCTCTCGGCTTTGTTGGCGGTAAGAGGGGAAAGTAGGACATGGATCTTCCAGTACAAAAGGAGGCCTTCTTTTGGACATCTGTGAGCGGATTCGGAGAGTGCTGTGCTCTCGGGGCGACTGGATGTTGTCGAAGAAGCGCAAGGAGAGAGACTTCAGCGAGAAAAGGCGGGTCGGTCGAGCTGTAGCGGCGCAACGTCACGCAGTTGCCGCCGTTGTGGCTCGCTATGAGTACGAAGAGTGGTTGCGGGTGGTCACGAGCTCCCTGCACCGTACTTGGGAGCGTGGAGAGTGAGCCGGTCCGACTCGAAGAGCAGAGGGTCGCCAAAAGCTCGTGGAGCACGTTCGGACCGGTCGGAGTCGCATAGGTAGAAGGAGCGAAAGCAAAAGCGCTATAGCACCAGCTGTATGAGCGGGGTTGAGGTGGCGGTTTGTGGCTAAGTTGCCGGCGAGGAGGCGAACCGAAGCCGGAAGAGCTCGTTGGCTCCTTCCACTCGACTTGCTGTGGTCTTTGCTGCTCATACGCCATCAGAAGACGCACACAGCAGCCTCTAGCACCCCTGCCACCCAGCAGCGCCGCTCCACCCTCTCACCTTGTCCCCCCACTCCTTCCCACTTTCGCTCGAACATGCTGGCCTCGCTCGCGGGCGGGGCATCCTGCGGACCATCCAACCCGCTGCAACAGCTTTCAAAGACCTACGGGCAGGACCGCGGCGTCGCTCAGGTGCGCTCATTTCTCTCCCTCCGCCCACCGGGATTACTGACCATCTCTTCCCCCTCTCGATAGGACCACGTCGGCACCGCTGGACCGTCTGGCTCATCCGTACGCTCTCTTTTACGACTGCCCCCATGGTGAGCTAACCCGCTTCTCTCCCGGCAGAATGCCTTTCGCCAGCAACCTTCTTCGTCTTCCGCCGCCCACCTCTCGAATGACCCGTCAGCTCAGCACTTCTTCCAGCCCCAAGCCGGCCCTTCCTCCCAACCCTTCGACCTCTCCCCGCTCAATCGCGCCCTCACTCCTGCCGGCCAGTCCGCCTCTCCCGCTCCCCCACCTCCCGCCTGGGCGACCGCTTTTCAGGCTCAGCAGCAGCAGCCGGGACCGGCCGGGTCGGCGCAGGAGCAGGAGCTGTTTGCGAGAGCGTTCGGCAGTCGGCGCGTGGAGCAGCAACAGCAGCAGCACAACTGGCATGGTGAGTTCCAGGCTAGCCACGCCCCTCAGCAGCAGCAACAACCGCACACTGCCCAGCATCATGCCGCGCCTATCCCAGCGCAGGCGTCGAGGCTGTATGGTCAGGGTTTCGGAGGCGGGATGTCGATGATGCAGCGGCCGATGGCGTTTCAGCAAGGGCCGGTGATGCAGGAGGGACGGGTTGAGGGCCAGGCGATGCAGGGCAAGCAGGGTGCGCCTCTTCCTCTTCCTGTCCACACTTTCCCCATAACTTGACTGTCCTGTCGCAGACTGGGAACAAGCCTTCCTCGCCCAAGAAGCCGCTTCGACTACCTCTACCGCCACCGAGACCCCCGCTTCCTCCTCTTTCGCCCACATCACCGAAACTCGTCCCCTCACCCCTCCGCTCCGCTCACACTCTCCCCTCGCCGACCCTGTCGCCCGTGATGCTCTCGCCCAGACCGCCGCCAACCTCCTCTCGACTGTTCAGACCGCCGAATCGCAGCGCCAGCGCGACGGAGCCTCGCCCTTTTCCGCCGCTCAGGAGCCGATGGTCGACGTCGGCAACAAGTTCGCCAACTCCTCCTTCATGAGCTTGATGCGCCAGCTTCGCGACGGTCAGGTCGCCGTCGAAGGCGACAAGATGGTCGAACAGTCTGCCTCTACCTCCTCCGCCGCCAAGGGCAAGGCCCGCGCGAACGACTGGGCGTCCGACTTTGCCTCGACTCTGCAGCGCGAGGAGGAAGGACGCGCCAACTCGGCTTCGACATCTTCCGCTCCGCCGGTCTTCCGCCCCGGTGACGGCGTCGAGCAGTTCGCGAAGGCGCAGCACGCCTGGGCGGAGCGGCAGGCGCAGTCGGCGCAGATTGTCCGCGAGCTTCAGGAGGGGTACTCGACCCTCGAGGGGCTGTGGGACGACGAGGACGCGGCGCGGGCAGCGAGGGAGAAGAGCAAGGGCAAGGGGAAGGAGCGGGCGCTACAGTTCCAGGGCGACGGCGGCGGGGTAATGGACGAGGACGAGGTCGCCGACACGCACGTCCCGCTCGCGCAGTCGAGCTGGGAGGAGGACCTCGACGACCCGGCTTTCATCAGCGGCGGGCATGCTCCCGGTCTCGCTACCCGAACGTACCCGCACGCTGCCGGGCAGTCGGCGCAGCAGCGCGAGTGGGACGCTCTGCAGGAGAGCTGGGACGACTTTGAGGTCACCGCGGCGGGCATCAGGCCGAAGAACCAGGAGGCGGCGATGCGAGCTGCGTCTTCCTCCGGCTACTCATTCGCGCAGAACAACCCGTACCTTTACCAGTCTGCCACAACCCACCATCACGCCCACCACGCCCTCTCTTCCGGCATCTCGACTGCAACTGAAGGTGCCGTCTCGGCAGCCCTCATCGACCGGCACGAGTCGCTCCTCCAGCACGAGGCGAACGTCCAGCACAACCCGTCCTCGGCCGGCGCTTGGCTCGCCCTCGGCCTCAAGCAGCAGCAGAACGAGCGCGAAGACCTCGCCATCGCCGCCCTCAAGCGCGCCGTCGAGCTCTTTGACGGCGAGGGCACCGCCGCCGAGGCCGGGCCGGCGCACCTCGGCCTCGCCGTGAGCTACACGAACGAGGGCCGGCGCTTTGAGGCGTACGAGGAGATCGACCGGTGGATCTCGGCGCTCGGGAGGGCGACGGAAGCCACGCCGACGGCGCGGGCGTACGCGAACGAGATCGACCAGTATCGCAACCTGCTCGGGGCGCAGCTGCCGGCGACGAGCCGCGAGCGGCTCGAATACCTCTCCGGCTTGCTCATCCGCCTCGCACAGAAGCATGCCGAGGTTGGTGGAGGACACGGCGTCGACGCGGACGTGCAGATCGCGCTTGGCGTCCTCTTCAACTCGAGCGAGGTGCGCTTTTCTTGCTTCTCTTGCCTCCTTACCCACCGCTCAGCTTTCTCTTCTTGCAGGACTACACCAAGGCGTCCGACTGCTTCGAGGCCGCTCTCTCCGTCCGTCCAGACGTACGTTCCTGCCTCTCTCATCGCCGCCCTCTCCCGCTCACCGGCTTCCGCCCGCAGGACCCGCTCCTCTTCAATCGTCTCGGTGCGACGCACGCCAACTCGGGCAACACGCAGCTCGCGATGCAGTACTACCTCGCCGCGCTCGACCTCGACCCGGGCTACGTCCGCGCCCGGTTCAACCTCGCCGTCGCCAACATGAACCTCGGGGTGCGTTGCAGTTATCTTCTGCTCGATGCTTCTTCGCGAATGAGAACGCCGAGCTGATGATGGCTTCCCCTTGTACAGCAATACGAGGACGCCGTGCAGCATCTTCTCACTGCCCTTTCGATCCAGGAGACCGATCTCGAGCAAACCCGTGCGTGTCCTATCTCTCGTCTCCTCTCCCCTCAGCAGCACTGACTCTTCTGTCGTTGCAGAGATGGAGCAAGCCCCGGTGACGGAGCCGACTGGCCGCAGCGGAATCACGAGCAACACCCTCTGGGATTCGCTCAACGTCTCGCTTCTCCAGTGCGCTCTTCCTTTCTGCCCCTTCTTCACTGCATCGCAATTGACGTCGACTTTCCCTCGCAGGATGCACCGCTCCGACCTCCATGCCCTCGCCCAGCAGCGCGACCTGCACGGCCTCATGCAGGCACTCCCTCCGTCTGCTTGAGCATGGCTTTCGGACTGTCCTACCGTAGCTATCAGTCTCTCACGCTTGTAGCCTCACTTGTGAACGAGACTCGAGCCAGACAAACGGAGGGGATAACATTCGCAGCCGTTTCAAGCGTTCTCGTATCGCCTCCTTGCTCCGTCACCTCGTACATGCACGCGCCTTGTCTTACGACGGAAGCACCATCTTGATGCCCATACCAGCGCCGACCTGCCCGAGAGCGTCGAGACGCTGCCTGGCCTTCTCTTCTCCCTTCGTGTCGGAAAAGCGCAGTGACCCGAGCTTCAGGCTGAACGAGCGAAGGCTCGTGTTGTGGTCGCGGAGGAACCCGAGGAGGGCGACGCTCTTCGTGAACTGGCTGTTGATGTACTCGTCCCGGTCGACGTTCATGTTCGCGCCTACGGGAGGGAAGTGCTCTTCGCGGCAATGATTCGTGGACAGCGAGAAGTGCTGGACGGGCAGGCGCAAGAAGAATGAGAGCGTCTCGACGAAGAGGAAGTTGAGGGATAGGGTCGTCACGTGTGGGAGGCAGACGGGCGAAGTGTCGACGGGAGGAGGACCTTGGCCTCGGATGATGAGGGTGCGGAGGTGGTGCTTGAAAGGGTCCAGCACGTCCTCGTACAAGAAGGTCATGCCGTAGTTGTCCAGCTGGAGCGTCGTGACGTGCGAAGTGAGCTTGAAGACGGGCAGGTCGGGCGGAAAATTGCAAGCGAGGACGAGGGCTTGGAGGTGCGACAGGCCCTGAGCCGCCTGGACGACCTGCGCCGTCTTCTCCGGGTCCTTGAAGACGCCGTTGACGGTCTCGAGGCGATGGACGAGGTGGCCGTAGCGGGTGAGGAGGTGATCGTAGAGAAAAGTGGGCTCGTCGAGGAGGGCCGAGGTGAGGGTGACTTCCTGTGCGAGGGAAGGTCCGCTCCGTCAGGCTCGGGACACTAGTCTGGGCGAGCGGTCGACGCACCTTGAAGAGCAGAGGTGCGCAGATAGCGTGCCACTCCCTGCTTGTCCTGCTCAGCCTCGACAAGGTGCGCTTCTCCCGCTTGTCCTCGAGCTCCCAGGCGGGGCCGTAGGTCTCGATCAAGGGATCCACGTCGACCGTGAAGCGCAACGCTTCCTCCGCGATCTGGAGTTTGAGCTCGGGAGGGAGGCGAGACAGGCTGGAACTGATGAGGCTTGACGGGGACGACACGGGCGAGGGGAGGGACTGGGCGAGCTCAGAGAGGTCGAGCGGGGCAGGGAGAGTGCTCATTCTGGTCTGCCAAGCGGTCGCGAAGAGAACAAGCGAGAGGGGAGGTGGGACGGAGGAAGAGGAGGAGGAAGCGGTCGGAGCGCAGGGCGGTCAGTCTTCAGATCAAGCAGTGATCACGAGAGCTGCAGCAGCAATGCAGCTGCGCAAGTAATGAGGGCCGGGAGACACTCGATGCCAGAAGAATGCGCTGCGGGCTGGACGGAAGGAAGAAAAGAAAATACAGCCTGCTATTGCGCCTCTTCCCCGCCATAGTCTATCGCTTGCTCGCTGGGACGGCTACAAGCCCATACAGCTCCCTGGGGTGGCTCACAAGCCGCAGAGGCGGCAGGACAAGCTCGACGCCCTCTGCCTCGTACATCTGCTTCAGGTCCTGCAGGCGCCGCTCGTTCGCCTTGAGCACGCTCGGATGGCCATAAACCAGGGCATCCCTCCCATACACCACGGATTTCAGGGTGCCCTTGTGGGCCTCGAGAAGCTCAGGCAGGCCCTTGCCCGTCTGCAAGGAAGATGCGAGGTAGAGGTGCTCGACAGGCATCGACACGACCAGATTGAGCTTCCCCGGCGCGAAACCCGGGTGGTAGAGCGCGAGTGAGAGAGGCACATCAGGGAGGGGGACGTCGTCAAAAGGGGAGCAGAAGGGGTCGTAGGGGTGAACCTCGAGGGTCAGGCGCTGCAAGTGCGATTCGAAGGGCCAAAAGAAAGTAGAAGGAATCAAGGTGTGCTCGCTGAGGCGGAAGTGAAGGTAACGAATGCGGGAGGAGAAGCGGAAGGTGGGTGCAGGTGCGGCTCCATCGCAGGCAAGGGTGAACGAAGTGAGGCCTTCGAGGCCGTGTATCGCCTTCAAAGCAGCGGTCTTCACCGTGGCGGACTCGAAAACGCTGGTGGAGACGGAGAGATGGCGGATGTGCTGCCCGAAATGAGCGAGGTGGTACTCGAACTGCCAGTCGAAACCGTCGACGCGATCGTCCTCGAGGTCGTACTTGAGCGTGTAGTCCTGCCGGCCAAGAGAGCGTCAGTGCACGCTTCGGGAGCCTCAGTGGGGAGGGAAAGAACGTACGCGGAACAGCAAAGGCGTGCAGATCGCATGCCACTCCCTGCTCGTCCGTCCGAGGTTCGACAGCGCGCGCTTGTCCCGCTCCGGCACGTCGGCCCAAGCAGGCGCGCGCAGGTGCTTCTTCGTAGCGCTGGCTAGGCGCAGGTCGTGCACGGCATCGGCGATCTCGAGCTTGACGTCGTGAGGCAGGGAGGACAGCGTCGGGGCGGAGCAGTTGAAGAGCTCTGACGGCGCCGCGGGGCACAGCGAGACGGCAGACGGTAGGTTGGGCATGTCGCTTCTGTGAGGAAAGTGAGGAAGGGAGAGCGCCTTGAGCTGGAGGGCGAGAAGCGAGTAAGGGAAGGAGGAAGAGAGGGGACTCGCCGGGAACGGCCGGGGATGACCTGGCAGCGAATGTCCCCTGCTCGTCCGGCAGTATCAGCAGGCTCCAGAAGTGCAAGGAACTCCCTTAGGCTTGCCTTGCGAGAACTCCGTTTTTCTCCGCCATGCCGCGCCATGCAGAACGAGAGACGTTTCTGAACCCGAGGTTAGACAAGTGAGAACAAGGGGAGGGAAGGGGCAGAGAAGCAGCCACGACAAAAAAGGGGCGAGGAGGGCGCTACCGAAAACAAAAAGAGGAGAGGGGAAAAGGCCGTGATTGGGAGGAAAGGGGGGAGAGGGGGACATCTTTTTATGCTTGTTGTAGTGGAGGAGGCGGAGGGCAACGACTGCGATGTGCGAATGGGTGGGAGAGGGAGGGAGAGACGAAGCCGGGAAAAGGGGGAGAGGCGATCACTGCACGCGGCGAGCGAATGGAGGTCAGTCTCGTCGCTGGAGAAAAGGACACAAACAATGAGGGACACGACAACGCACCTGCTGCTTGCAGTTCTCGTTGGTCTGGCTCTGCGGCGTCGACCCGGTAGGCGGAATCGGCGCACGACGGGGACCAGGGCCGTCCTCGTCGCTGTAGATAGATTAGTAGCTACGAATCAGCCGCGTCGTACTCGTGGTTCCTCTTTTCTTCCTTCGCACGCGAGTTTATATACAAGGGGGAACAGGGGGAGGCGAAGGGAGAGGGCGAGGAAGAGCGGATTGGGGAGCAGGGGCAAGGGAGGAGGGCAGGCAGGAAGAAAGAGACGCACTCCTCGTCCTCGTCGTCGTCAAACTCGTCGTCGAACTCGTCCGAGTCGAAGCCCTGCGCGCCCTGCTCGAACCGGAGCGCCTTGCCGGTGAAGAAGTCGACGGCGCGGGGCACGACGCGCTCCTTGAGGTCCTCGCCAATCTGGTAGTCGAGCTCGAGCTTCTCGTCGAGGTCGGACGCGATCGACGCGTCGTCGTCCTCGTCGAGCTGCGAGGGGGGCGTGGGCGGCGAGAAGAAGGTGAAGAACGAGTCGGTCGGGACGACCTTCTTGACGATGCGGGTCTGGTTGGTGTCTGTGGGTGCGCGCACCTGTAAGCGAGGAGCAGCAGGAGGGAGGGAAAGAACCAGACGCACTCTTGTTGCGCTGCTTCTTGGTCTCGATCTTGGTGGTGAGGTCCTTGCCCTCCTTCCAGTCGATCTTGGTGCCCTCGGCGTGGTCGTAGACAAAGTCGCCCTCGTACCCAACCTCGTCCTGGTAGTAGTAGGTCTTGGTGAGGGTCTTGTTCGAGAAGAACTCCTGCGCGCCCTCGTCAAAGTCGAACTCGAGCGAGAAGCCGCTCTTGCCGTCGGCCGGGTACGAGACGCGGATGTCGACGAGGTGCTTGAGCGCCTCCTCGTCGCGCTCGGTGATGAGCTCCGAAAGGCCGAGGTGGTTCTTGAGCGCCGTGAGCCAGAACTCGGGGATACCCTTGGGGGCGGACGAGAGCTCCTCGTCGGACGGCTTGACGCCGCGCTGCTTGGGCTCCTTCTCCTCCTCCTCGTCCTCCTCGTCCTCAAAGTCGTCCTCGTCCTCCTCCTCCTCGACCTTGACGCCCTTCTCGATCTCGTCGGCCTTGGGCTCGTCCTTGCCCTCGATCAGGGCGCGGCGGCGCTCGTACAGCGGGCGGTACTTCTCGGCGTACTTCTTCTCGAGCTCAAAGATGTCCTTCTGGAACTCGGCCTCGAGGGCAGAGTGGTCGCGCTGGACACCCTTGAGGGCGGTGAGGCGGTACTGGATCGCGGGCGGGAGGGACTCGACGTAGCCGGACGAGGCGCCGATGAGGTTGGAGAGGCGGCCCTGGACGAGCTGGGCTGCAAGCGGGTGAAGGCGTGGTCGCACGAGGGCGGCGGAGCAGGGACATCAGTCGGGAGGAGGTGGGGGAGGAAGCGGAGAAGACGAGATAGTCAGTGGGAGAACATGCGAAGTAGTGAAAGAGGAGTATGCGCACCGAAAGCGGGGTTGCTGGCGAGCGCACCGAGGCCCTGGGCGTCGCGGGAGCCGATGGTCTCGACACCCTCGTCCTCCTCGCCAAGAGTAGCGGGGATCTGCGGGCGGCTGTTGCGGGTGGCAGAGACGAGTCGTGTGGTCAGTACGGAGAGGTTGTACGGGCGGAACTGGTGCTGTAGAGTGCTTGTAGCGGGGGGCTGGCGCGTTCACATGACGCGAAGTGTCGAGGTGGAGAGCAACCAAAGTCGCTTCCTCGCCCGTGTAACTGGTTGACTGCAGTCCCCAGCCGTGCAGAACACCCCCGCTGGCCACTTTATGCCCTCGCAACCCTCATCGCTGGCGTCGTCGGCGCGCTGTTGAGCTTTGGGGTGGGCGGGATCGACGTCGGAGTGTCCAACTCAGCGAGAGTCGCACGTACGAGATCATGGAGCCGGTGAGGGTGTGGACGGCGGGAGTGTTCTCTGTTCAAGGGTACGAAAGGGTCAGCAAGGGCGGTGGTGAGCTGGAGGGAAGCGGGTTGGGCGACGTACGGGGAGTGGGTGCGATGTCGCCCTCGGGGCCAAGGCGCGACTGGGGGCCAATGTTCTGAGCCATGGTGCGGTCTAGCGGGTCTACTCGAGGGCAGAAAAAGCGCTAGAAGGAGCGGAGAGAGGAGGGGGAAAGAAGGCGAGAGGAGGGGAACGAAGCGGGAAACGCCACTCCAGCGCAACAACACCTTGCCGCTCGAGTTGGGGCTCACTTGGATGCTTAGCGACGCACACGAGAAGCGTACAGCCGCTCCCGCCCTCGTTTTCTCCCGGATGGCAGATTACGTTTGCCCGACTAAGGCAAATGTAGTCGAGGTAGTCCTACCTTTGCTCGCCCAATCTTTAGTGTATTCTTGCGTATCACTACCCGGACTACGTTTGCTGCCTACTCTTCCTTAACTCTCCAGCCCCCACTCCGCGACCGACTTGGGTTTACCTCCCCCTGCCCCGCTGCTCTGGACTGGCGAGCAGATGCGATGCGCGCAAGTGCTTCAAGTCGAGGCAGCGAGCCGTTCTCGCCTCCACTGCGGCTGTCGCCCTCTCCTTCTCCGCCCTCGAGTGCCGTGTTCGCTCCTCCTCCGCTCGCCTCGTCTTCGACCTCGAATTCCCTCCCAACCTCGACTCCGCAATCTCCACACCACTCGGTATCGACCAACGGCACCACCACCGCCATCCTCACCCGCAGAACCGGCGCTTCCGCCTCGGCAACCCCCACCACCAGCCGCACGGGCTCGCCTGCTCCCTTCTCCGCCGTCGATGCAGACGTCACCCGCCCGACACTCCGGCGAGTCGCCAACGATGTGCTCGGAGCGGCGTCGGCGAGCTTGACTCACAACGGAGTGGGAGAAGAAACGGACGACGACGGCTACGTCGTTCGGAAGCAGGATCGCAAGGGCAAGGGCAAGGCCGTCGACAGTGCCGGTCGAAGAGGAGCATCAGAAGGTGCTGGAGGTGGAATGGGGAACGAGGGCAAGGAGCGCGAGGTCATTGTGCATAAGGTGCGTCGTCGCTGGACCGCTCGCTTTTCTTCCTCGCACTCTACTCTTTTGAACAGGAGACTGATTCGAAGCTCCATGTACACTCACAGCTCGCGAAAACCGACACCCTCGCATCCATATCGCTGCAATACGGCATCACCGTGCGGTTTCGCCTTCCTACTTTTCTCCCCTCCGTTTGATTTGCCCTCTCCTTCGAATTCTGATCCGTATCTCTTCCCGCAGCCCCAAGCTCTTCGCTCCTCGAACCGCCTTTGGCCCTCCGATCCGATCCACCTCCGCTCGACTCTCCTCATCCCCCTCGACCAGTGCAACCTCCCCTCCTCCTCCTTCGGCGTCGAGCGCATCGCACGGGAGGAGAACGGCGACTTGACCGTGTGGCAGCGCAACCAGGGAGGGGGATCGTCAGCAGAAGGAGGACTAAGCGGAGCAGCTGAACGAGCAGGCAAGGAGGACGGCCTCCTCAGCCCTCGGGCGCGGCGGCTCGCTTCCGCTTCGGCATTCGAGCTCGGCACCGGCAACAGCAGTAGCACACCAATATCCACCCCGAGCGAGTTCCTCGACGTCTGGTCCGACTCGCCCTCCTCTTCCCGCCCCTCGCTCGACGTCGACCACCCCGCGCTCACCCCCTCCGCCGCCGTGTCCGCCTACCTCTCCTCAACGAACAACACCTTCTCCGCCTCGCCGTCCCCTCCACCGCCAACAGACGAAGAGCTTGTCTTCCGCACGGTCTCGCCGCCCGATCGAGGGTCGTCCGCCGCGACCGCCTCGAACGGGTACTCGAGGCCCAGCTCGAGCGCGGCGACGTCCCCTCCTCCCGGCGTTGCCGAGGGCGACGGGTCAAAAGCGCTGGAGAAACGCACCCTCCGCGTCGAGCGCATGCCGGCCAGTCAGCTCGCCTTCTTTCCTCCCGCTGCCGACACCTCCTCCGCGTCCGCCGACAAGCCCAAACCGTCCTCTTCGTCTTCCTCCGCGGCAACCAACGGCCGACAGAAAGAAGACGATTCGCTCTTCTTCGGCCCTCTCACCAACTCGCTCTCGTCGTCCTTCTCGGCCCTCGGGCTGGACCGGTACCTCCCCTCCTCCCTGACGCCGTCCACCTCCTCCGGGTCCATCGCCCTCCCGCCCTCGCCCGGGCAGGCGCGGAAACGACCACCGAGCGGCACGGGCAGCGGAACCCTCAGGAGCAAATGGAGCTTGCTCAACTTCGGCGCGGAAGAGAGCGAGGCGGAGACGGGCGCGGGCTACTTTGCCGCGTCCGGACCTGGCGGGTTCTTCGGCGGAGGAGGGAGCCTGCGAGGAGGGAGAGGAGGAGGGGGAAAAGGCGGAGGGAGCGGACTAGGCCTCGGGCTCACCGACTCGGGCACCTGGTCCTCTCGTCGCCCGTCCTCGTCCTCCCGCCCATCAGCCGCCTCCGTCTTTGCCTCCTCGAAGCCCCTCCCTCGTCCGCCGCAGTCACCCGGCGCGTCGCCGACCGCCAGCCCGACCCAGCCGCAGCGACATCCGAGGCGGGCGAAGCTGAGGGACAGCAACGAGGGGGCGTATGGCGGAGCAAGGGGAGGGTTGCTCTAGTAGATGGGGACGGGATGGAGACGTATCTTGCATGGCTGGTCTTTGCATTTCCTCGAGGAAGACCCGCTCGCTGAGAAAAGCAATCGCGCGTGTTTTCCTCCACTCGCTCGCTTCGCTCTCGTCTGTACAGGTCGATTTGCTTCCTCGTTACGCTCGGCGCGTCCTGTTGCTCCAAAGAGGCCGTGCTGCGGCGAGTACATCGGGATCGAGCCGGCCGAGGAGAGGGCAACGAGAGCAGCTCTGCCTCACTTTCCGACCACCATCCCAACGCAAGATGGCGCGGCGTGGCTCGTTCGACGCCACCGAGGAAGAGTCGATCGCGCTCAAGCAGGCGGACGAGCTCCTGCTCGAGGACGACCGGCGCAGCTCCATCGCCTCGTCGTCGTCGTCGGCTGCGATCAGTGCCAGGCGGCCCTCGAACGGCCTCGCGTCGCCAAGGACAGCAAGCGCAAGGACCCTCGTGGGCAGCTATGCCGCGAGCGTGCTCACCGGCACGCTCTCGGCGCGTCAACTCGCTCGTTTGGCCCGCGACCAGGGGCTCTTGACCCTCGCGTTCCCGCTCATCAACTACGCCACCCTTGGCGCCATCGCCATCGCTACCGCATACGCAAGGAGACGTGGCAATTCCGGTACGCAGGGAGGAGGTTCGGGAGGAGGGGCTGGAGCGGATCGGGTGGGGAGCAAGGCGGCTTGGGGTGCGGGAGCTGCCGGCGCGCTGAGCATGGCGCTCAGGATATGGGAGGTCAGGGTCGGCAGCTCGAGGTTGGCAGAGGCGCTCGAGGTGCGCTGCCTCTCCTACCACTTTCCTCCTTCCTCTTCCTCCTCCATTGCCGGCCGCTCCGCTAATTTCCTCGCGCCCATACCAGCTCTTCGCCCTCCCCACCCTCCTCGCCCTCCTCCCTTACGCCGCGACCAAGCTCAGCTACCACAGCAGCCCGCAAGCGCAACCCTCGGCCGCCTTTTCCGCCGCGGCCGCGCTAGCGACGTTCCTCGTCGGGTTCGCGCTGATCGGGACGCCGGCGAGCGGAGTCGGACTCGCGCTGGCGTTGTTGAGGATGCCGCTCGACGCGGGAGGGTTCTTGCTCCTCAAGGAGGGCTTGACGCTCGAGGGAGGGGCGCTCGGTTTCCTTAGGGTGAGCGCTGTGGTCAGTTACCCTCCTCTGCCTGCCTCCTCTTCGTCTACTCATCAGACTTCTACGCAGAGCGCGTCCCTCGTCTCTATCCTCACCTTCGCGGTCGGCGCGCTTCTTTCCCCTCCCGACATGGCGCGCGGCCACCTCAACGCCGTCATCATCGTCCCCCTCTCGCTTTCCCTCACCCTCTCCGTCCTCGCCCAGATCAGCCTCCTCTTCACCCTCTCCTTCTTCCCGTCGGCCATCACCCCAGCCGCGACCCTCTTCCCGCGCAACTTCATCCTCCTCCTCTGGTCTACCGTCGGGCGGGAGGGCAGCCCGCTCATCGAGAGCTGGATGCAGGCGGTTCTCGTCTACGCTGTCGGCGCGGGCGCTCTCGCATCGGCAGACGAGGACCTGATGAAGGCGGCGAAGAGCGTCAGACGCGGAGGAGACGGCAGCCACTTCCTTCCCCTCGATGGACACAGCCCGTCCGCCCTCTCGCCTACTTCCCCCGCCTTCGGCTCGCCTTCTCCGCCGCCTTGTCCTCGCAAGTCCTCCGACCACCACCTCCCGCTCGCCTCCTCCACCCGGCCTTCGCTATTCACCCTCCTCCCGTTCCTGCCCCTCCTCGTCTGCTTCGTCATCCATCCCTCCGCCACGTCCTCCCTGTCCTCCGCGTGCTCCTACCTCCCCCTCTCCATGCGCGGCGCCGTGTGCCCCGCTTCCGCCAACGGGCCGACCTCGAAGACGGTCGACCTCGTCGTCTCGTACTACGACGAGAGCCTCGAGCGCACGCGGAAGCACATCGACAACATCCGCGCGACGCCGTTCGTGCGGAAGAGGAGCAGCCGGGTCGTCATCTACAACAAGGGCCCGAAGGCGGAGAAGGAGGTCAGGAAGGAGTTGCGCTTGAGGAGGGCGGACGAGGTTGTGGTGCTGCCGAATCTCGGACGAGAAGGCGCGACGTATCTCAAGGTGCGAGAGCCGCTCTTCACGGGGTCATCTAGCAAAAGACTCACGCCTTTCTTCCTGCAGCACATCCTCCTCCACTATAACGCGACCCTCTCCCCGCTCGCACCCGCCTCGCACCGCCCGCCGCCGCCGCCGTCTCTCGCTCCGATCATGTCACAGCTGCGGACAACGACGCTCGCCGACCATACCTATTTCCTGCAGCCTCATCTCGCCTGTGAGTGAAGCTCCTCCGAGCGCGCTCCGGGCCTTTCACTCCACCTTCACCGTGGCTCATTGACTCGCCCTTCCTAACAACAGGGGAGTGGGTCGCCGCGCCGCGCCTGCAGGTCGTCGAAGCCGACACGGGCTTCGCGCACTTTGGCCCGCTGATCCGGGGAGAGTGCGGCCACGACAAGCGGGTCGACGTCAACTTCCCAGTGCGTCTCGTCGTCTAGTCTTCCTACTCTGTGCGAGAAGGAGTGCTCATAGTCTCCCTCTCCTCATCCAGATCGCCAAGGAGCTGTACGACATCTTCGCCGGCGAGGTCTGCCCGCCTACGGGTCAACTCGTGCGCCTCCTTCCCTCTGTCTTTTCACCCTGCCTCGCATACTGACCTCGCGCGATCACTCCAGATGGCCTGGTCCGGCCAATTCGTCGTCTCGAAGCGGCGCATTCTCGCCAACCCGTACAAGCGCTACGCCGCACTTGACGAGCTGATGGAGGCGCCAGAAGGACATTGGATCCACGACGTGCGTGTCATCTCCTCCTCTGCGGGCTCTCGGCTTGCGAGCGAGTTCTCGATGAGCTTCGCGCTGACCTTCCTCTTCCTCTTCTCCTCTCTGTCTCCCGCGCCTTCTCCCTCCCGCTCCCACAGATGTGGGGCCCGAACGAGTCTGGCGGGCCGTCCAACCCCGCCGTGGGCCACTCCGTCGAGCGCGCCTGGCCCGTCATCTTCGGCTGCAGCGACCCCAAGCTCGCCGACGAGTGCCCGGACGAAGTCGCGGTCAAGGAGAAGTGCCAATGTCTGGACGCATGAAGAGGTGAGAAGCGGTTATAGACATTATACACTAGCGAAAAGCAGTAATATGGGTCGGGAAGGAGGAGAGGGGAGAAGGAGCGGGAGGAAGAAAAGATCCTCTGCATCTTCGTCCGCTTCCTCGGCTCTGCCGGGAGCTTGGACGGTACTGTCGACGATGCAGCAGTCGCGCGAGACCAACCTTGTAAACGGCCCTCCCGCTTCGACCCCCTTCAATCTTTGTCTCCTCTCTCGCCTTTCTCCCTCCTTCACCTCACCTCGACTCGCTTCATCTCGTCGCTAGCCTCTCTTCTCGCCATGAGCATGCCTACTGACACCATCAACCCCTCGGAGCCCTCCACCGAGCCCTCCACGCCTTCCGTTGTCGCCATCAAGGCTGCCTCGCTCTCCGGCCTGCCTCGCGAGCTCAAGCTCAAGGTCATCAAGGAGGTCAAGCGCAAGCACAAGAGCGTCGACGACCCGTTCCAGGTCTTCCGCGGCAAGCCTCTCGACCCGAACATGTACGTCGGCGGAGGCAGGCAGAAGACGCTCGCTCGGCTCAGCCAGGTCTCGAGGGAGTGGCGCTCGCTTTGCGAGCCCTTCGTTTGGGAGGTGCGTCCTTCTTCTCTCATCCCTACTGCCAACAGCGAACTGACCCCGACACTCGCGCAGACTGTCGAGCTTTACGAGCGCGAGTTCGGCAAGGACATCTTCGAGGACGACTTCCTCCGCGACGAGCTTCTGCCTCGCTACACGCAGCACGTCAAGTACCTCAAGTTCGAGTCGGACGAGGTCCCCGAGGGCACAACCTTCTCCTGCGAGTGGGACGACGGGCCCGAGCCGCTCGAGGTCTCCGACTCGCTCGCTCGCCTCGTCTACTCCTTCCCGAACCTCGAGTCGCTCAACCTCACACTGCGTCAGGGAGACCACGCACCGCCTCTCGCGCAACCCATCGCCCTCAAGCGTTTCCGGGTCCACGTCCAGTGCGGCTACGAGGTCGATGCCAAGATCTTCTCCGCCTTTTCTTCGACAGTCGAGGACCTCATTCTCGAGAAGACGTACCCGTGGAGGGAGACGACGACCTTTCCTCGCCTGAAGCGTCTCGCCCTCGCCGTCGAGGAGCAGGAGGAGGAACTCAAGCTCGCCGCCTTTCGGTCTTCTCCCCTCGAGTACTTCTACCTTCACGCCTGCCAGGCCTTCGTCCTTCGCGACCTCCTCAGCTTCCTCAAAGCCCACGCCTCGACCCTGCGCGTCTTTCGCTTCGGCCAGCCCAAGCTGGTCTGCGAGCCGTACGAGGAGGAGGACGCGAGGAAGGACCTCAAGGCGATCAAGAAGTGGTGCGCCGAGACCGGCGTCGAAGCGACGCTGCCGAAGCTGCGCCCGCTCTCGTGGACGGCGACCATGAACGCGCTTAGCGAGATGGGCTTCTAGGCGGGAGGAGGGGGAAACGCGCAGGATGGCTTGGAACGCGGAACTCGGTCTCTCCCTGCACTCTCCTTTGCGAGCACTCCTAGCCTGTCTGGCAAGGAGGGTAATGGCGATGACTGCGGCTGTACGGCTCAGACTCGAGCCGAAGTTGCGCGAGAAGCTCGAAAGCAGGAAGCAGGAAAACGCCTCATCACGCTTCTGCAAGCAGGACGAAGGGCGAGAACTCTCCAGGGAGGCTCGAACCGCTCGTACAAGCAAGCGCAGCGTGTCAGCTTGCCAAATGAACATGGTCAACCTCCAACTCCGCCGCCTCTTCCTCCTCTCCTTCCTCCCTCTCACCCGCTTCTCGCTCGCTCGCTCGAACCGCTCGGCAAGCAGACATGTCTACTAGCACCACCACCTTCGACCTCACTCAGCTCTCCCAGTCCCTCCCTGTGCCCGCCTCGTCCCCTCTCGTCCTCATCAGTCCGACCCTCTCGACGCTTCCTACCGAGCTCAAACTCAGAATCGCGCAGTACGTCTTCGAGATACGTCGTTCTTACAAGCAGGACACGCCCGTCGAAGCGCGTCGTCCTGCATGGGCGGAGAATCCTGCCCGCTCAAAATCGTCGATGGGTGCGCTGTCTTTGGTTGATCGCGAGTGGCTTGAGATTGCTACGCCATTCCTCTACTATGTGCGTCTGCTTGTGGTCTCTTCCCTCTCCCGTGCCCAAGTACTGATTGAGGCAGCTCACAGGAGCACCACTTCCGCATGCAAGTCTGGCTGAGGCGGAACATCCTGGGAGACTACCCGCAGCTTCGTCTTTTTTGCCGCAAGCTCATAATCAACGAAGGGGTAATCCCAGACGACGAGAACCAGTATCAAGCAGCCTTGGCCGACCTAGTCGGTCTTCGGAACCTGACCACCCTAGCGCTCTCCCTCGGCTCACCCTCGACTCTTCCTATCTTGCCGTGTCTTCCGCAGCTCGCAAACCTCCTCCTCAAGCTCGACTCTACGGCAGAGCCAATTAGCCCGTCCTTCTTCCTCCCTTTCCCAAACCTTTCCACCCTCTCCTTGCAGTCGAAGCTGCCGTTCCCTTCTTCGTCCCCGCCTCTACCTTTGCCTACTATAACCCACTTCTCCGGAACCTTCGACACCCTCGACTCTGCCGGCCCCTTCCTCCTCTTCTCTCTCACTCGACTCCACCTTGCCTGCTCGCCGCCGCCCAACCGCATCCGTCGTGCCCAGCCTGTGAGGAGACAGGCCCTCGCAGAGCTCGTGTCGGCGCACCAAGGCACGCTCGAGCATGTGGTGCTGGACATCCAGCCACTGCGGTTCCAGGAGACGAACACTACTGCCGAAGCCGAATCTGCCCTCTTTGCGCTCGAAACTGAATGGGAGCAGCTGGGGATCGCGGTGAAGCTCCATCTCGCTACAGCTGCGAATGGGTCAGGCGGCAGGAATGGGACGTCGATGGTTGCGGGCTAACCGGGAGACGGGAGATTGAAGGGCGACGAGGAGAAGAAGGATGCAACTCGTGTTGACTGTCCTATCCTGCAGAAGCCCTCTCAGTGCACTCTGACTCCTTGAGAAGAGGAGTGAAATGCTATCGGGAGGCTCCCGCCGAGCACTCGTCGACCTTGGGCTCGCCATCGTACTTCTTCTCCCTCTCCCTTTTCTCCCTCCGCTTCTCGCTCTCTTGCTCGAAGTTCCCACTCATACACCGCATGTCAAGTCAAGCAACCCGTCTCGACCTTTCCGAGCTCGCCAGGTCCCTCCCCAGCCCAACCGTGCGCTCTCCCGTTGTCATCGCCCACCAGCTCTCCACCCTGCCTCTCGAGCTTAAGCTCCACATTGCCGAGGCGGTGCATCGACTCAAACGCACCTGGTACTCCGGTCTCGCCGACCGAGACCCGTGGACGGCGAGGAAGTGGTGGCGGGAGAAGCGGAGCTTGTCGAGGCTGAGCAGGGCGAGCAAGGACTGGCGTGCAGTCTGCTTGCCGTTGCTCTACAAGGTGCGTCTCGGTCTCTCGTTTCTGCTCGTACCTGTGGGCTGAGCCGCCCTATCGCGCAGGAGTTCCCGCTCACCACTCTTCTCCTCGACGAACCCGACTTCCTCAGCGAATCGATCCTGCGACCGTACGGCCACCTCATTCGGTCCCTCGACATCACGTCGGATGTGCTGCGCTCGTCCAACTGGGAGGGCCAGCTCCCGTTCGTCCTCCGATCACTTCCGAACCTGGACACCCTCTCTCTATCCTGTCACGAGCCTCGCGCGCTTCCTTACCTTCCGGCGGTTCCATCGCTTCGCACTCTTGAGCTCCATCTGTTCGGAGCCCCCCTCCCTCTGTCATTCCTCGAGCCCTTCGCCCCATTCCTCCATACCCTCCGACTCGACGCCGAGTTCTGCCCACCTCCCCAGCCGTACCGTCTGCCACACGTTAAAGACCTGTGTCTGGAGTCCGTTTTCAGCTCTCCCTTCGATGCGTTCTCCGCCATGCCCATCCGGCATCTTTCCTTCGAGCGCTTCACTACGGATCCGGACGGGTCGGACATCGTCTGGGACGAAGACGAGCCGCTCCTGTCTTTCCTGCGAGACCGCCAGGCGACATTGGAGACGTTGGTGGTGCGCGAGACGGATGTTCGCTTGGCGTCGTGGGCCATCGGGAACGCTCAACGAGCAATAGCCGACATCCGCAGGGTGTGCAGCACTTGCGGAGTTAAGGCCGTCCTACCCAAGGTGACCTCTTGCTAGAGTGGAGCTGCAAGGCGTAGCGCTGAGTTCGCTTGGTGTCGGCCTCGCTTTGCCTGGAAGGAGAAGGGGAGAGTTACTTTCCCTCGCTCCTGTGTCTCGCTACATCTTCGGTTTCCGGATCCCCGCTTCTCGCTGGGACGCCGAGAGAGTGGCGGATGTACAGAACGAGTTGCGCAGGTCGGAGGCACCGACTGAAGAATCATAGCTGCCCGTCCCGCTCTCGTTCCGCTCCTTCGACCGATCCTCCTTTCCCCGCACCTCACCGCCCGCCCATCATCCCCTTCATCATCTCGGCCATCCCGCCCATCCCGCCGCCCGCGCCGCCCATGAGGTTCCCGAGCCCGCCGAGGCCGCCCATGGACGACATCATCTGCTGCATCTCCTGCATCGCGCCCGGTCGGGAGAGCATCTCGCGCGCGCCGGGAGGGAGCATGGACTGCGAGTCGTGGCAGACGAGACGAGGGGAAGAGATCAGTAAGAGGTTGTCGAGAGGAGAGCCGGGAAACGGGAACGGGGGGAGGGAGAAAAATGGAGAAAAGGAGAAGAAAGAGGAGCCCACCTGCATCGCCCTCAGCTGGCTCGGGCTCATCTTGCTCATGTCGGGCATCCCTCCGGGCCCCATCGGCGGCATCCCGCCCATGCCGGGGAGCCCACCCGCGCCTGGTCGTCCTGCTCCGCCGGCGCCGGCTCCGCGCGCGGCCAGCTTGCCCATGCTACGAGGGAGGAGTGGGAGGGAAAGCGTCAGTACGAACTGAGAAGGGCGGAGCAGGGAAGAGGAGGGAAGGCAGAGGAGGAAAGGGCAGGAAGTGAGGAGGAAGAGGGGAAGAGGGGAAAAAATGGCGAGAGAGGACGCACAGCCCGTTCTTCCCGCCCATCCGCTTCGCCATCTTGGCAAACATCTGGTGCTGCGCGAGCAGCTCCTCGACCTCCTGGACGCTCGTGCCGCTCCCGTGTGCGACGCGCAGGACGCGCTTGTTGGGCGTGCGCGCGCCGAGCGCGTCGCGCTCCTCCTGCTCCTCCTTCTTCGGCTCCTCCTCCTGCGTCGTGGCCTTCTCCTTGCCCTTTCCCTTGCTCACCGCCGTCGACGAGGAGGAAGAAGAAGGAGCAGCGGCCGAGTCGCGAAACATGCTTCCGTCCGAGTCGAGCTCGTCCTGCGTCATCGAGTCGAAGATGAACTGGACGCGCTTCATCCGCTTCGAGGCCTCTTGCTCGGCGTTCGGGCCGGCGCCGCCGAGGAGCGAGCCCATGCCGGGGATCATCGAGGTGAGGTTCGAAAGCGGGCCCCTGCGAGCGAGAAGAGCGATCAGGGTCTCGAGTTGAGAGCGGGAAGGAGGAAAAGAGGAGCGGAAGGGAGAGGAGCGAGACGCACATGCCCATGATCGTCTGCAACTGGTCCTTCAAGTCCCGAACCGTGAACACGCCCTCCTGCAGCCGCTTGACCATGCGCTCCTGGCGCTCCGGGTCCGCGAGCGCCATCTCCTGCGCGCGCTCGACGAGGCCCTGCATGTCGCCGAGGCCGAGCAGCTTGGAGATGAACGGCCGAGGGCGGAACGGCTCGAGGTCGTGCAGGTGCTCGCCCGTGCCGAGGAAGAGGATCGGCGTTTGCGTCGCGGCGACGCTGCAGGGGGCAAGGTGCGAGATGTCAGCGCCTCGTCCACGCTTACCCTTTTTCGGCTCCGCGAGAGGAAGAGCAGCGGCGAAGGAAGGAAAAGGATGAGCAGCGGGAACGCACGCCGAGATCGCTCCTCCTCCCTTGGCGTGGCCATCCAGCTTCGTAACGACAATCCCACCAAACCCAGCCGCCTCCTTGAACGCCCTGCTCTGGCTCTCAGCCGCCTGGCCCATCGCGCCATCGAGCACGAGCAGCGTCATGTCGGGCTCGACGGCCTCGCTGATCTGCACCATCTCGGCAAACAGGTCGCTCTCCTGCCGGTGCCGGCCCGAGGTGTCGACGACGATGAGGTCGAAGCGCTCGGCGCGGAACTTGGCTACACCCTGCGAGGCGATCACAACCGGGTCGGTTTCGGTGTAGCTGTACGCACAGGTGAGGGGAGAGTCAGTCGTGGGCTGTTAGAACGACTCCACGCTCTCCGACGGGGAGAGTGAGGAGAGAAGAGGGAGCCCGACGTACGAGCCAAAGAACGGCACCTTTGCCCGCACGGCGTTCTGCTTGAGCTGGTCGAACGCACCGGCGCGGAACGTGTCGGCGCAGACAAGCGCGACCTTGAGGCCGCGGCGGAGGTAGTGGGTGGCGAGCTGTCGAACGGGGCGAAGGACGAGTTAGTTGACTTCAGAAGAGAGGAAGAAAAGGAGGAATCGAAAGGGAGAAGGCGGCAGGGAGGAACGCACCTTTGTGCACGTCGTCGTCTTACCGGCGCCCTGCAGACCGACCATCATGAGGACGGACGTCTGGCCCTTCTTCGGCTGTGCGGCGTCGACGAAGACATCAGTCTCTTCTTCACAAGTGAGAACGGGAAGACGAAGGGGACGAAAGAGGCACGCACGTTGAAAACTGGGGGAGTCGAGGCATCGGACTGCCCGCCCGAAGCGTCGACGAGGGAGACGAGCTCGTCGAAGATGGCCTGCGAGGGAGTAAGGAAGAAAGGATGTCAGTGAGGGTTCGATCGTGCCAGTCCGCACAACTGTAACGATCAGCAGCGCATGAGAGCTCCTCCAGAGCTCTTCTCGCTGCAAGCTGTCCATGTGCGCAGACTGGGCAGAAGAGGGCGAAAGGGAAAGAGGCGGCAGCTGACCTGGTGGATGATCTGCTTTGCCTTGCTGCCCTCGAGGGCGTCGTCCTGGGTGCCATGCTGCTGGGCCTTGGCCTTGATGTCCTCGAGCTGGGGGAGGACCTTGGCCTTGACGCGGTCGCGAGTGCGCTTGACGAGGAGGACATTGACGTCCGACTCGAGGAGGGCGGTCGAGACGTTCTTGAGGAGGCTGTCGAGGGTCTGCGATGTGCGAGAGGGATGAGTACGCAGAGGGCAAGACGGGGGAGGAAGCGGAGGTGGAGAGGGTGGGGAGGAGGACAAGGTGGGCGGACCTGCTCGTCGACGGTTGCTGTGGGGTTGATGGTGTTGAGGGCGTCCTTGAGACGCTCTCCGAGTGCTTGCAAGACCACTGCGGAAGGGGTTGAGCAAGTGGGATCAGGGTGCCGTGGGGGACAACGAGCACGAGGACATGGACGCACTCGAGACTGGTTCGCGCGGCGAGTCGGTTGATCAGTGAGTTGTAGAAGCGGTAGTAGCAAGCTCTGGTCGGTTGAGCCTGTAGAGAGCCAGGGAGAGTCGCTCCTCCTCCTCGTCCCCCTCTCTTGCTCCTCCACTTCTCGCTACTCCCCGCTTCTTCTGCTCCAGGATGAGCGACACCGAGATGCACGGTGCCGAGGCCGAGGTGGCCGACGACAACGAGCGCTCGCCCGAGCCTTCGGACGACGACAACGACGCCGTTGACCTCCGACCAGGCCATGGCTCCCCCGGCGACTCGAGCGAGGAAGAGGCTACCGACTCGGAGGAGGAACGCGAGGTTCGCAAGGGTGCGTTTAGGCTCGCAGTCTCTCTTGGGGTCATGGGAGCGAGTACGACGCAGCGGGGAGATGGGGGACGAAGGGGCATTGGCGGACGAGCACTGCAGCTGGGCGGGCAGATAGTGGGTTGGACAGCACTTGCTACTGCTGTGCAGACTGCACCCGCACTCTGGCGCACCCGACCAGCCTTACGACCATCCCCTCTCCCCCGCCTGCACTACCTCGACCGTCTCCAGTACCCCGAGTCACCAGCGCATTCTGCGAGCCGTGGCACGCTCAGCGGGCTGCTTCGCACAAGCAGCGCAGTCACACTTGCCTTCAACTAACTAACCCTTCCTCTCCCACTTCCCTCTGCCAAACAGGCTTCATCGTCGACGAGGACGAGTCCCGCCGCCGGCGCCGCAAGAAGAAGCGCTCCAAGCGTCGGGCCGAGGGCGGCGATAGCGAGGAGGGAGACGGCGAAGCAAAGGAGAGCAGGAAGAGGCGGAAGGACTCGGACGACGGTGCGTTCTCCTGATGCCCTTTCCAGCCTCTCTCAGTCCAATCAACTGACAAGAACTGTCCCTCGACGTCGACGAACCTACAGAGGGCGATCTTGATGAGGACGACCTCGAGCTGCTGCAGGAGAACTTGGGTCTCGAGCGTCCGTCCAAGTCGAAGGTGCGCTGTCCCTCCTCTCTCGCCCTAATTTCATGCTCACAACTCACCCTCTCCTGCCCACAGAACAAGCTCAAGCGCCTGCGCCGCCGCCAACGCTCCGGCTCTGCCGACTCCGCCGCGCACGGAGGAGACGACCTCGAAGACATCTTCAACGACGACCGCCCCTCTTCCTCCCGCAAGGATGGGCGCGGCGGCGACCGCAACCTCGAGAACCTGTTCGACGCGGACGAGATGGCCGGCTTCATCGAGGACGACTCGGATGACGAGGACGACGAGGACCGCCGCGGCGGCGGGTCGAGCGACGACGACGAGGACGAGGACTCGCGCCGGCGCAGGCGGGAGCGGAAGAAGCGCGAGCGGCGGGAGAAGGCGAAGCAGCGGAGGGGGATGGGGATGGGACGGGTTGAGGGCATCACGGCCGAGGCGTGGGGAGAGGTTGCCGAGGTGTTTGGCGACGGGCAGGACTACGCCTGGGCAATGGAGGACGAGGACGAGGAGGGCGAGGCGGACAAGCCGAAGGCGCTCAAGGATGTGAGTCGGGCCCTTCCTTCCCCTCCTTCCCTTTCTTCCCAGCTTTGGGCGGAGGAGGGAGTGGTAGTGAGTGTAGGTCCTTGACTGACCCGTGTTGTTGTCTTTCTGCAGATCTTCGAGCCGTCCGAGATCGCCTCGCGCATGCTTACCGAGGAGGACGAGAAGATCCGCACGACCGACGTTCCCGAGCGCATGCAGCTCAACAACGTCGGCCTCCCTCCCTTCTCCCTCTCGCCCACCGGCGAGCTCAACCCCGTCATTGCCGAATCCGAGATCCGCAGGGCCGCGTTCTGGATGTCGGACAAGATCTCGCCCGAGGCGACCGCTCGCTTCGTCCTCAAAGACGAGGCCGGCAATCCGCCGATGCTCGCGAACGAGTTTCTCACCGCGATCGAGCACGTCGTCAAGTTCATCAACGTCGAGTTCCTCGAGCCGCCGCACATCGCCTACCATCGCACCGACTACCTCTTCCACGCGCCGTCCGGTACCAAGCCGGTCGCGCTGCTCGGCGAGAGCGACGTGTGGAAGATTGTGCAGCTGAGCGTCAAGTACCGCGCGTTCCTGCACCGCCGCAACGACGTCGCCGCGCTGTGGGCCAGCCTCGGCATTCACGACCAGGAGGTTGACGAGGTCCTCGAGGGGCTGCAGACCGTCGAGGAGGCCGCGGACGCGCAGGCGTGGATCGCGATGCGCTGGAGCGAGCGCGTCAAGGACGTCAAGAAGGCGAAGAAGGAGGGCGGCGAGGACGGCGCCGAGGGTGCCGAGGAGCTGGGCGAGGCGGACGCGGGCGTCAAGCGGCCGAAGAGGGCCAACAGGGAGAACGCGTACGAGCAGGCGAAGAAGAGCATCGTCCGCGATCTTGCTCCGGTGCGCTTCCTCCTCCTCCATCTCTTCGCTTCTTCCTTCTTACTAACCTTTTTCTCAACGACACTCGCCCACCCGCAGCGAATCGCCATCCCTCCGACATCCCTCGCCGTTGACGTCGCCCAGCAGACCAAGACCCACTTCTTCGAGGACCCGACCCAGACGCCCCTCGACCTCGCCGACTCGTTCGTCAGCCCGCAAGACGGCTACCCGACCGCCCAGGCCGCGCTCACCGCCGCCAAGCTCATCCTCACGACCGAGATCGGCGCCGAGCCGCTCCTGCGGAAGGAGGCCAGGCGGTTCTTCCGCGACTTTGCGCTCGTGGATGTCGAGGCGACCAAGGCCGGCGAGAGCAAGATCGACCAGATGAACCCGTTCTACGTATGTCACTCTCTCTTCAGCTAGCTTCCTTACCCCCGCTGACTCTTGCTTGCCTCGTTCCCCCGACACAGGCCTTCAAGTACCTCAAGGGCAAGCCCATCCTCGAGTTCGCCCGCACGCCGCAGTGGCTGCAGATCCTCTCCGCCGAGTCCGAAGGCCTCGTCACCTCGAGCATCTACCTCCCGCAAACGGCGCAGGACCAGCTCCTCGCCTCGCTCCGCGCGATGTACCTCTCCGACTTTACCTCGGCGCTCGCGGACGAGTGGAACGAGCTGCGCGGCGATGTCCTGCGCGAGGCGGTCGAAGGCGCGCTCGTCAAGGAGGGCGCGGCGTGGGCGCGGAGCTGGCTCAAGGAGGAGTCGGAGGAGTTGATGATGGCGATGTGCAGGGGCATGCTCGAGAGGGTGCGTGTTCCTCCCTTCGCTCGCCTCGGCTGTCAGTACTCACCCTCTCCGCCTGCAGCGCATCGACGTGGCCCCGTGGCAGCGCGAGGACGGCACGATGGAGCGGGGCCAGATCCCCTCCGTCCTTGCCCTCTCGAACGGCAACGGCGACCCTCGCCGCGACAGCATCACGGCCGTCTACCTCGACGCGGACGGCAACTTCCGCGAGCACCTGACCGTCGACCGCCTCGGCGAGGACATGGACCCGGCCCAGCGCGAGGCGCTCGAGGAGCTCCTCCGCCGCCGGCGCCCGCAGGTCTGCGTCGTCGGCGGCTTCAAGCCCGCGACGATGGCGCTCATGCACGAGTTCCGCCGGTTCGCCGACGTGGTCGCGACCAAGCTGTACGACGAGGACGCTGAGGGCATCGCCGACGAGGACGAGGAGGCGGACGAGAGCCTGACGCCGGACGAGAAGGCGCGGCGGAAGCGCAACCGCGCCGCATTCGAGTCGACGTTCGTGTACGACGACGTTGCGCGCATCTACCAGAACTCGGAGCGCGCCAGGCAGGAGTTCTCCGAGCTGCCCGCGATTGGCAAGTACTGCGTCGGGCTCGCGAGGTACATCCAGAGCCCGCTCAACGAGTACGCCGCGCTCGGCCCCGACCTGAGCGCGCTCACGTACGACCCGAACCAGAAGTTCGTGCGTCGACTCTCCCTTCCAACTTTCCCTCGCTTCCTTCCTTACTGACCTCCCTTCTCCGCCTTCCCCCCATGTCGGCCGACAGCTCGCCAAGGAGAAGGTCACCGAGGCGCTCGAGCGTGCGCTGATCGAGGTCACGAACCGCGTCGGCGTCGACATCAACAAGGCCGTCCGCAACCAGTACTACGCCCACCTCCTTCCCTATGTCGCCGGTCTCGGTCCTCGCAAGGCCGATGCCGTCATCAAGAAGATCAACGCCCAGGTGCGCTTCCTCTCCCTCTCCCCCTTGTACGAGTAACAGCTGCTCACTTCTCCTCTTCCTGTAGGGCGGCACCCTCTCGACCCGTTCCGGCCTCGTACTCCACAACATCATGTCGAAGAACATCTGGGTCAACTCGAGCGCGTTCCTCCGCATCCGCCAAGACGACCTCGCTGCCGACCTCGGTCGCGACACCGAGAACGACCAGGAGCTCGACGTGCTCGACGAGACCCGCATCCACCCGGAGGACTACGACGTCGCCCGCAAGATGGCCGCCGACGCGATGGAGTACGACGAGGAGGACCTCGAAGGCGCGCCGCCTTCCAAGGCCGTCGCCGACTTGTTCGAGGACGATGTCAGCAAGCTGAACGAGCTCGCCCTCGACGAGTTCGCTGAGGAGCTGTCCAAGGTCCTCAACCAGCCGAAGCGTCTCACGCTCTACCGCATCCGCGAGGAGCTCCAGCGACCTTTCGGTGAGCGTCGCCTGCCCTTCTCGGCGCCGAGCGACTTGGAGCTTTTCACCATGTTCACCGGCGAGACGAGGGCGACGCTCGAAAACGGTCTCGTCATACCCGTGCGCGTCCTCCGCGTTGACCCGTCCGAGGCCGTCATCGTCCGCCTCGACTGCGGCATCGAAGGTCACATCGCCCCCGAGTTCCGCACCGAGTCGCAGACGTACACCAAGCTCCGCCCGGGCCAGACCCTCCAGGCCGTCGTCATGGAGGTCCGCTACCGCGACTTCAAGGTTGACCTCACGACGCACGAGTCGGCCGTCGCGGCGGGCGACGCCGCGCGCCGCCTCGTCCGCCCCGACAGCTGGTTCGACACGGACCGCGCCGAGGCGGCGCAGCGCAAGGCGAGCCAGGAGAAGCAGAAGCAGGTTGGCGGCCGGGTCAAGCGCCGCATCGACCACCCCAACTTCCAGGACGTGTCGGCCGGCAAGGCCGAGGAGTACCTCTCCAACATGCAGCGCGGCGACTGCGTCATCCGCCCCAGCTCGAAGGAGGACCACATCGCCGTCACGTGGAAGGTGGACGAGGGGTTGTATCAACACATCGGTGCGTTCGTCCCCCCTTCTCTCCGCTCCTTCCGGCTAACTTCGTCCCTCTCGCAGCCGTCCATGAGCTCAACAAGGCCAACGAGTATTCGCTCGGCACGCAGCTCCGCATCTCGAACCAGCACCGCTACTCCGACCTCGACGAGCTCATCGACGCGCACATCAAGCAGATGGCGCGGAGGGTCAACGAGATCACCAACCACGACCGCTTCAAGGGCAAGAAGGAGCAGCTCGGTGCGCCTTTCTTCCTGCCTCTTGCTCTTCCTTCTCTCGCTTACCCTGTCCCTCTCGTCCCTCGCAGACAAGTTCCTCCAGAATTACACGCTCGCCAACCCGGGCAAGTCCATGTACGCCTTCGGCTGGGACGAGGACCGCCGCAAGCCCGGCCAGATCGTCCTCGGCTTCAAGGTCAACGAGAAGAGCCCGGTCAGCTCGATGAGCGTCACCATCGTGCCTGAGGGCTTCCGGCTGCAAGGACAGGTGCACGGCGACGTCCAGTCTCTTGTGCGTTTATTCTCCTCCCTTTTTCACGTCCTGCTCGTTCAAGATGGAGGAAACTGACGCGTCTTCGCCCGTCTCGCAGTGCAACGCCTTCAAGACCGTCTACGCCGCGTCCATGGCCGGCGGCGCGCGCCTCAACGCCGCCGTCGCCGGCGGCCGCACCCCGGGCTTCCCGATGCAGGGCCGGACGCCCAACCCGGCCGCGACGGGCCTGCGCAACGCGACCGGGCTGACGCCGAACCCGTACGGCCGCTCGGGGCAGACGCCGATGGGGCAGTACGGCGCGGGCGGGAGGACGCCCATGGCGGGCGGGGGTGCAAACGGTCAGGGGGCTTACGGTGGCGGATACGGAGGAGGGTACGGCGGAGGGTACGGAGGAGGGCAGCAGCAGCAGCTCCCGCCGGCGGCGATGGCGGCGCAGCAGGCGCTCGGGGCGCGGACGCCGGGAGGAGGGATGTACGGCCAGGGCAGGACGCCGAACCCTTACGGTGGGGGGCGGACGCCCAACCCTGGCTACGGAGGCGGGTATCAGTAGGGAAGTTGAAAAGGAAGGGCGGTAGCTTCCCTCTCTTCTCTAGGTAGTTCTTCTCTTCCCGTTGTTCACGAACCGCATTGTACTTCGCTTGACTTTCCCCGCTGCGACGTACCCCTCTCGGGGCAAAGGAGAGGAAGGAAGATGCTCAAATAGGAGGGAGCGTTACAAGGCCAGAATGGAATCGGAAGAGCGCTACAACACATTCGGGAGAGGCGGGCAACACGGGGGGAGCAGTACTGATGGAGCCGAGAGGCTGAGAGCGAGGAATGTACAGAGGAAGGGCGTAGAGGGGGGATTAGAACCGGCTCTTCACCTCACGCGGAGGGTCGCGAGGCTGAGCTTGCTCCGGATCGCCTTGGCGGTGGCATTGCTCCTCGGCGTCAGCGCACCGTCCTTGCTCTGACGCGGCGCGAGGGGCACGCACGCGGGAGGAGCCGGGCGGGGCCGAGCGGCGGACGGGTTGGGCGCGAAAGGCGCGGCGGAACGAGAAGCGGTGGCGGCCTTGAAAAACGGCGCGGCAGGCGTCGTCGAGGTCGCGGTAGGAGGGGGTGCGAGGACCTCGAGCTCCTGCGCAAAGTCCTCCCACGAGATGAGGCCGCCGGCGTCCTTACTGCCCTCCTCATCGGTCGAGAGCTCGTCCTCGGCCTGGTGGCCGTCGTGGCGCGTGTTCCTCCTCAGGCGCGAGAGCGGGACGTCGTCGTCGTCGTGCTCGTTGTCCTCGTCGCTCTCGGGCATGGCCTCGTCCGCGAGGCGGAAGCGGAGGGCGCTGCCTCGCCTCGCCATAGCGGAAGACGAGGGCGAGGAAGGCGCGAAGAGGGACGAGCCGCGGCGGGAGCAGGCGTCGCCGGCGTCGGAGAAGGCGGCCGATGAGGGCGCGGTCGACGAGGTGGCGACCGACCAGCGGATCGAGTCGCTGCGGGACGAAGAGGCCGAGGAGGAGGCGTAGGACTGGCGGAGGAAGGGGAAGTTGGGCGAGGAAGGGAGAGGCGGCGAGTTGGGAGAGAACGACGAGGCCGTCGAGGCGAAGGAGTGGCACGAGGCGGTCGAGCAGGTCGACTGGCGGGCAAAGGAGGAGAAGGTGCGGTTGCCGAGGTGAGGGGACTGGCGGGAAGAGGTGGACGAGCGGATCGAGGCCGAAGAAGGCGGCGGCGGGAGGTTCAGGGGAGGAAGAGGCGGGGCCTGAGACGGGTCGAATGAGGCGGACGAGCCGGCGCGGGTCGAGCGGAGCGAGGTCGACGACTTCCTCCTCGCCATGACCGGGAACGGCGCGACGCGACGATGCGGGAAGAGCTCCTCCATGGCATTGTTGGTCGCGTTTGCTGAGTGGGCCGAGGTCGAGGTCATGGTGCGAGTGAGGCTTGGGCGGGAAGAAGCGCCGACGGTACGGGTGGACGAGGGAGAGGGAATAGGCGGCGCCGGGAAGATGTCGTGGCGGATGTTGCGGAGGTTCGCCGTCGACTTGCTGCGCGGGAGACCGCGCTTCGGCGAAGGTGGAATGCGGCGCGAGTGCACAGAAGGAGGACGAGCGACAGGCTCCTCGACCGGATAGTCGTCGGCGTACGAGTCGAGGATCGCGTCGATGTCGAGGTCGGCGATGTCGGTGCGGGTGAACGAGATGCGGCGCTGGCGCGAGGAGCGCTTGTTGAGCGAGGTCGACGAGGAGGAAACGCGGAGGGTCGACATCGAGTTCATGGAAGAAAGCGAGCCGGAAGGGATGAGCGGCTTTGGCGCGTTGAGCACCTGCGGCCGGCGGGTCTTCTGGTAGGTCCTGTTGACGGAGAAGGGTCAATGACGCGTGAACGGAGAGATGCAGCGGGAGAAAAACGCACGAAGGTCCTGCGACGGGGCTCTGTCCTGCCGGGCTCCAGCTCCCACTCGCGAGCGCGTACCCGCCAAAGACGTCGGCCTGCACCCGCTCGACGCTCTCGTGACGGCAGTGCTTTTGCCTCAGCGTCCCGGCGACCTGGTGGGCGTGCATCACGCTGCGCTGGACGACCCGCTCGCGCTCGCGTTCGAGCTGGTCGAGCAGCTCGAGCGCGATCTGCTCGTCCTGGCTGTCCTCCTCGGTGCCGGACGACGACGAGACGAGGGTGTGGTCGACGTCGAGGGCGGAGACAAGGCTGGCGCGCGAGGACGAGGCGGACGACGCGGTCCAAAGGGAGGAAGAAGAGGTCGAGCCGGCGGTCGAAGAGTAGGGTGAGTGCGAGTGCCCCTTGCGGCGGGAGGTGTGCGGTGTCGAGCTCATGTTGACGAAGGTGGACGCGGCGGCGTCGACGAGGCGAGACGGCGCGGGTGGAGGAAGAAGAGGACGGCGGCGTGAAGGAACAAGGGTGTGTCGGCTGCAGCTGGGCTCGAGGTGAGCGACGCAGGCTAGAGCACTGGGGCGTGTGGCGCTAGTCGAAGGGTTCCGGAACGGACGAGGCGAGGTTCGGCACAAACGGCCTCGTGAAGAACAAACGGCGGCGGAGGTTCAGGGAGAGCGGAAGACGAGCTAGGACGGCCTTGCTGGTGGCTGGGGCAGGTCGGATGGCCGTGCAAGGGATCAGGAGAGCCGCTGACGGAGGTCCTTGGAGGCAAAGAGGAAGGAAATCCAGCACAAGAGCCCCATCAAGAGTCGAGTGATCGGGGCACTCTCGAGAACGCGACCGCGCCTCGACGGGTTCGACCGTTTCCCTCCTCCTTGCCCTCACCCGTTCCTTCCTCGCCTCTCCTCTTAGAAGAGTGCCAGTCGACCGCTGCACGAACCGTCCTTCTCCTGACCCGGTTCGCCGACCTTCGCGCCGTCAGACGTTCTCTTCCTGGCGCGATGAAAACCGGCCTTCCTTTTCTTCTCGCGTCCATCGTCGGGAAAGCCGTGAGACGTTCTTTCATTTTCGAGGGGGTGCAGGCCCATGAGTCGTCGGTGCCCCTGCTGTCCCTGCCAGCATGTCCGCGCTCGCCGTCGAGACAGGCGAAAGAAAGCAGTTCGGGTGCGCGGTGCCGTTGGCGGTGACCAGCTCGAGGTGATGCCGCTAGGCGGTGCAGCCTCGACGGTGAGCAGCGTCGTAGGATAAACCTGGAGGAGAAGGTTCAACATCGAAAGCCAAAGCCGGAACCGCCAGCTCGCATCACACGCTTGGACTCCCGCTCGCATCCGTTGGGACTGTTGTTGGTCCCTACGCGGTCTCCTCGACGGCGGTAGCGACAGGCCAAGAGACTGCAAGCGCGGTAATAGGGGACGACTCGGAAGCAGCAGGAGAGACACATGGGAGCGGGAAAGGGAGGAAACGACTAGGGATTGAGAGGCAGGAAGCGGTGCACGGCGGCGGCGAGCTGGTGAGGGTATGCTTGTGATAGAGGAGAAGCAGGCGAGGGAGGCGTAGAAGCGGGAAGCGGAAGTCACAGTTGCGAGCTGGACGCGGTCGAGGAAGGACGAACGACTGGATCGAGGACTGCTATTGACATTGGTGATACAGGACGTGGGTACATTCTGCGTGAGGATGGCAAGGTCAGTAGCAGAAAGGGCAGGTATGGGAAAGGAAGACGCACTTGGACAGCAAAGGAAGAAGAAAGCGGAAAACGAAACCCAACAACAAGGAAAGACCGTAAGGCCACACCTCCTCCCGCCACGACGGTCGACGCCTACTCGTCCTGCGAGTCGCCGTAGCCCTCGGCGCCCTCTTCCTCCTCATACTCGTCGGCGTACTGCTGCGCGGCGGCGGCGGCGGCGGCAGCCTCCTTGGCGGCGCGCTTCTGGGCGCGCTTGCCGGTCGAGCGTTGGTGCTGCCAATGAGGGGGATGTCAGGAAAACATCCTGGGAAAGAGGAACAGAGAGAGGGCGCACCTCGCGGTACTTGACGAGGTAGACCTTGAGGACGTCCGCATAGTTCTCGAATCCGAGGGTGGTCATGGCAAAGAGGATGTCCTCGCCGTTGATGGTCTTGCGCTTCTCGACGGCGCAGCGCTCGGCGGCCTCGCTCGTGATGAACGAGATGAACTCGCTCGTGCACTCTTGCACGCACTCCTTGGCGTCCTTGCTGACCTTGGTCGTGTCGGGGAGGCACTTCTTCATGATGCGGCCGACATTAGCGATGGGAAGGTAGCGCTGTCGGGGTGTAACAAGCGAAAGTCAGTGTCATGGGGAGGGGGAGGAGGTGAGGGAGGGCGATGCCAGCTCGACAACGGCATGATCGGGGTTGCGGGTGGGCTAGGGTGAGCGACAGACGTACGTCCTGTTCCTTGTACATCTCGACCTCTGCATCCTCGATCTCCTTGGGCGCCACCACGGCAAGTTGCTCTCCATCGCCGCCCTCGCCCGCACCGGCAGCGCGCAGCGGCGGGAGGTTGGCGCCGTTTAGGGTAGGGTCAAACTCCATCGTACGGAGCGAATGGGCCCTGATGGAGCTGGTCGGAGCGGAGCAAGCGGGCGGTGCAAGGTCAAGCAGGTCGACCGCCTCCCTCTTGACCTCCTACTCCTCCCGCCACACCATGATCGGGGCAGTAGGCTCGCTATATAGCTCACCAGCCTTGCTTTGAGTGCGCTCACTCCGGCCACAAGTCCCTTTAAGGCGATGGCGCCCACCCTGTCCTCCTCATCTCGCCCCGCCTCTTCCGCTCGCTCACCGCCTCGCGCAGGCGATGAACGGTCTCCGCGGGCGACGAGACCGACCGGCGACCTTGCGTCAGACCAGACAATGAAAGCGCCCCTTCCCTAGTTCGATAGCCTAAGCGCAAGCGCGTTTTTCGTCTTCTCGGACGCGTCGACCGGCTTCTGCCAGTCCCCTTCTCTTCTCTCTCTGCGTCTGGCGAGTGCTCTTCCCTTTCTCCCGCTTCCGTCTCATCCTGCTCTGCCCTCGCTCGCTCAAGCCGCCTTCATTCCGACGAGACAAGCCGGCACCTCGTCCACTTCGGCCGGCTGCATCCACTCAACGCGCGACTTCCGGCCCTCTTCCTGCCCGAATAGACCATCGAGGCCTGAGCGAACGCCCTGCTGCCCCTCGTCCGACAACGACCACGCGTCCTTGGCGATGTCGCCCCCCTTTCCTCCCCTCCGCCTCGAGACGACCAACATGCCGCTCTCGCTCAAGTCGCACGAGCACAGCGACGCCTTCGCCCACACCCCCATCACGGACCTCGACATTGAGGCGCTGCTCGACCTGTGGGACGACCCCTCGCCCGTCCTCGGCTTCACCGTTCCTCCCATCGACGACGACCATCTCCCTTCATCCCCGGTCTGCGAGTCGCCGAGCCCGCTCTGCTCCCCGACTTCCCTCTCGCCACCTCGCATTCCACGGTCCCATTCGCTCCACAACCTCCGGCACGCCGCATCCTCCACTGCCCCTTCCGCCTCCGCTGCCTACCCCTCGCCCTCTCCCTCTCCGCCGCCTTTTTCTCCCTCTCTCGTCCCTCCCTCCGCCCCGGCCTCGACAACGACCTACCGCCTCTCCTCCAAACCCCTCCCGCCCATCCGTCCTTACGGCCGCAAACCCGCCCCAGAAGAGCCGGACGAGCCCCTCGTCGGCCTCGAGGACATCTTCGGCCCGCCGCGCGCGAACCCGTTCCCAACTTTCGGGGGCACCGGGCGGGCGAGCGGCGGGCCCTTTCCGTCTGCCCCGAGCCCGTCCAGCTCCCGGCGCGGCAGCGCCGCCACGACGTTTTCCTCCCGCTCGGCCTCGTCGATCTCGACGGCGCCGTCGCCGACCCTCTCCTCCGCCTCGTCCCTCACGCCCACCGCGCCGCGCATGCTCACCGCCCGCGCGCCGCCAGAGCGGTTCGAGGCGCCTCTCCCGCCCCCGAGGCTCGCGCTCGGCGCGTTTGACCCGCAGAGTAAGGACGGCAAGGCCGCGTTCGAGAAGCCGCGGACGGCGCCCGCGCCGTGGAAGGGCGCGGCGAGGCGCGCGGCGGTGGAGCAGGTCGAGGTGCTCGCGCTTGCCGACGCCGCCGCCGTAGGAGGAGTAGGAGCGGGACCGGCGGCGGCGATGGCGGTGTACCCGCGCCCGAGGCCGGAGAAGGTGTTTGATGCGCCTTCATCTCGAGCTGGGCCAGGGGCGAGGAAGAGGGAGCTGTCGGCCAACTCGGATGGCAGCGCGGGCAGCGGAACAGGGAGCTTGGGAAGCGTGAGGAACTGGATCAGGATATAGACTGTAGATCGAGACTGTTGTGTACAAGCGGTAGGAACTCTCTATATCGAGCTTGTTGAGCCTGCTGTCGTCTGTGCAAGCCCCGGCAAGAGAAAGTCGGGAAGGAAGAAAAACGAAAGGGGCTACTGCAACTGCATCTACGCTTCCCCACTGCGCTCTGCCACCACCGCCCTCTTCCGCAAGCTCAGCTCTCGTCCGTGTCCTCTCCGCCTTCGCGGCCGCAGCGGCCGGTCCCCGACTTCGCATCCGGGCGAATGAGCAGCACCGGCGGGGGAGAGGGGAAAGTCGGCTGCCGGAGGCGGCGTGGCGCAGAGGGCCGCGAAGTCTAGTACTCCCGTCGCAGGTCAGCGGGTGGAAAAATGGGAAATGGGACAGAGAAGGAAAACGCAAAAGGGAGGAAGGTGGACGGACCGGAAAACGCAGACGCCAGCTCCGCGTCCAGTGCGCCCTCGCACAGCTCCATCCGCTCGAGCGCCGTCGAGGAGCAGAAGCAGTCGGTCGCGTCGGCGGCGGACGGCGAGCGGGCGCAGTACTGCACGGTTTTCCGCTCAAGGTGAGTCGCGCGGCGAAAGGGAGAAAAAGGACGGGAGCTGGACAAGGCAAAGGTGACGGACCCGTAGTGTGGCTACCCAGCCTGAGCAGTGCTCCTCGACCGCCTTGCCGCGCTTCTCCTCCGCCGCTGCGTCGACCATCGTCTGCGCCTCCACAACCAGCTGCTCGAGGTTCCTTCCGTCCTCGTCCGCGAGGTCCAGGTCGGCAGGGCGAGAGGAGAAGATGGACGCAGAGTGAGAGGAGCGGCGCGCGAGGTGGTGCACGGCGGTGAGTGCGGTCAAGGCCTGGGAGGAGGATGAGGCGGCGCGGGAAGAGGCCGAGAAGGCGAGAAGAGAGGAGGACAGGGAGGGGCAGACTGCGTGCGGGAAAGGCAGTTGATCAGCTCGATGTCTAGAAAGAAGGTGGACGAGGTTGGAGAGGACGAACGGGTGAGGATCGCGACGGCGCCGACGAGAAGGACGAGGGTGCGGTTCCTCACGGCCCACATCGCTCGTCGCTGCTGGTTCTCGCTGGGCAGGTGAACGGTAGAAGCGCAAGCCGCACCGACGAAGTGAGCTAGCGAGGCGAGGACGGACCCTCGCAAAACGTCAACAGCGGGTGAGCGATCGCGCCGAGAAGGAGCGACAACGAGAAGAACGGTCGGGCGCAGCGGGGTAAGCTCGCGGGGAGAGGGGGGCAGTCGGGCGCGCGAGAAGCGGTAAGCGAGTGCAAGCGGTGCATGTGAGCTAGTCGCAAGCGGACGTTGCCTGAGTTGCGATCGTACAAAGCTGGTGGAGGAGGGAGGAGGAGGGAAGAGCGACGACGGCTCGGGGCGACGGGCGGGCTCGCTGGTGGTTCAACGAGGGTGCTGTGAGTGCGTACACCAAGCGTACAGCTTCATCGCCTGGAGTGAGCGGGAGAGACGGCGGCGAACCTGGCCACGCAGCGGTTCGCTTCTTCCAGCTCAGTCCGCTCGGCTCACACTCCTCAGTCCGCCCAGCAGGCTCGGCAGTCACCACCAGTGAGAGCTGATACACCGCCTGTCCGAAGCAGCGGTTCCCCCTCGCCGTTCCCGCCCTCTTCACCCCCACCTCCTCCCTCTCACCATGCTCCTGCCTTCCCTCCTCGCTCTCTCGCTCCTCTCGAGCGCATTAGCCTCCCCGCAACTTGACAAGTACAAGCAACTCGCACGCAAGAACAACGGCCTCCTCAGCCTCACCGCCCGCGACTACGACGAGCTCACCCAGCACCCGCGCGACTACTCGCTCTCGGTCGTCCTCACCGCCCTCGGCAGCCAGTACAAGTGCCAGCCCTGCCAGTCCGTCTTTCTCTCTCTCTCTGGCCCTCTCCCTCAGCCATCTCACTCGTCCCTTCAAACTCATAGGCTCCTCCAGCCCGAGTACGCCCTCCTCGCCAAGCAGTGGCAGGCGACCAAGAAGCCCGCAGACGGCTCCGAGGAGCACCTCTTCGCCTATGTCGACTTCTCCACCGGCCCCGAGATCTTCCAGCGCGTGCGTCTCCGGCGCTTCCGCCGTCCCTGTGCTCGAGGTGGTGCTGCGGATTCCGAGTAGCAGACACTGACGGCTGGACGCTTGCCATATCGCGACGTACAGCTCGGTCTGCAGAGTGCGCCAACGTTCCAGCTGTTCTTGCCGACCGAGGGGCCGAGGGCGACGGGCCAGTTGGGTCCAGATGGCGGAGTCTTGTTCGTCCCGTTTTCACGTCCTCTATCCCGTCCGCTGCCCGCTGACTCTTCTCCTCCCTCTCCTTGCAGTGGCTTCAAGGCGGAGGACATCGCGACCTACACCGCCCAGAAGGCGCGCCTCCCCTCGCTCCAGTTCCGCCGCCCGGTCGACAAGTCGAAGGTCGTCAAGACGGCGCTCCTCACCGTCGGCGGCGCGCTCGGCGCGTGGAGGCTGTGGCCCTTCTTGGGCATCATCTTTGGGCGGAGGTACCTGTGGGCGGCGGGGTCGATCGTGCGTCTCTTCCCCTGGTTCTCCCTTCCTGTCTCCACCTCTGAAGCATCGTAGTAACGCATTCTCCTCAATGTGCAGTTCACCATCCTGTTTATGACGTCGGGCTACATGTGGACGCAGATCCGGCGGCCGCTGTACGTGCAGCCGACGCGCGAGGGCAAGATCAACTACATCGCGGGCGGGTACCAGACCATGCTCGGCGCCGAAGTGCACATCGTCTCTGCCATCTGTGCGCTCTTTTCTCCCTCTCTCCTCCCCGTCTCTCGAACACGCGACTGACGGAGAGGAGCACGACCGGAACAGACGGCCTCCTCGCGTTCTCGACCTACACTTTGGCGTACACAATCCCGAAGCTGCGCGACCCGGTGCGGCAGCGCCTCGGGACGTACGTCTGGACCGCCGTGCTCGTCGTCATGGCCGGCGTCCTGATGAACGTGTTTGGCGGGATCAAGCAGCCGGGGTGTGAGTCGCCGCTGTTTCCCCTCTCTCTTTCTTCCGCGCGTTGGGAGCCGAGACTGATGGGTGACTCTTGCCGGTTCACAGACCCGTTCCGTATCTTCTGAGCAGGGAGACGACCAGGCGATGCTGGCGAGAAGAAGGGGCATGGGGTGGGAATGCCAAAGTGCCGAACCGCGCTCCGGGCTGAAAGGTGCTCGGCCCGCTCTGTCTCGTCGAGGTGAGAGTGCAGAAAGTGAAGGAAAGGCGGAATAAGGAGGGAAGAAAGTGCCTTCTCGCCCCGCCGGACGCGACAGCGGGCTCGTTCACGACCCAAGTCGGGTTCCGCTCACCCACCTCGTCCTCGCGTCGGGACTCGCTCTGCCCATCGCTTCCTGGTGCTCTATCAGCCGACCACCCTCGCGCCTTCTGCCCGCCGTCGCAGGAGTGCTCTAGCGCCCCTTCGCCTTGACCTCGCCTTGCACCAACACCTCCACCCCTCCCTCAGCCTCGCCACCCCCTCTTGCGCCCGTCTTAACTTCACCAGCCGAGTGCAGCACCGCCAGCCGACCCACTGAGCGCGCGATCGGACCAGCTGAGGGAGCAGAGGGCGTGAACACGCGCTAACCGAAGCGAGCGTTCGTGGGGGGACGGTGCACTCCCTCGTCTCACACGGGCACTGGGGGACTGCATAGGCTTACAGTGCGTCTCTTACTCTCCCCGATCACCCGGACCATCTGGACGAACGAGGAGGACGGAGAGCGCGAGACGACCAAGGGCGTCGGGATCGCGGAGGGGACGAGGCAACCTCGAGCACTTGCACAGAGCCAGAGGGGCAGCGAGCATCAGCACCGTACTGACACTTCCACGCGATAGATCCGAACAACGACCTGCGCCTAGCCATGTCGTCCTACTCGCCTCGACCTTCGCCCTCTCCTTCTTCCTCCACCGCCCTCCGACCTCCGCCCCTTCCCTCCTCGGGCTCGCCTTCCTCTTCTCCACACATCTCGCCCACCTCTCCCGCCCCCTTTGCCTTCCCCCAGCAGCGCCAGCCCTCCGCTTCTCCCCTCTCTCCTCCCATCCCTCCCACCTCCGCCCCAGCCTCCTCAGCAGCAGCCAGCACCAGCCGCTTCAACGCCGCCTACGCCGCCCTCCCCTCCTCTTCCGTCGCACGCCAGAACACCGCCCCCTACTCGTCGCAGGTTCCGTCGCACACCGCCCAGTCGTCCATCTCGAGCCTCGCGTCCGACTCGTCCCTCCGCTTCCTCGCCCACCAGCACGCCCCCTCGCTCGACGGCTCGGCATACTCGTACGAGAATGGCGAGCTCGACAGCCCGTTCGAGGATCGCGCGTTCGGCGCGTTCCAGCGCGAGATTGCCGGAGGAGGAGGAGGGAGCGGGCTTGGGCTGAGCGAGGGCTCAGAGGGGCGGCAGCTCGGCGGTGCTGTGAGCTCGAGCTCGAGAGAGATTGCGAGGCTGTACGAGGAGCCCGAAGAATACGACACGCTTCGCGGCGGAGGCGCGATGAACGGTGCGCGAGCGGGAGGGGCCTACGGCGGTGGAGGGGACGAGGAGGGCCGGCGGAGCGAGTCCGCCGCGCGGCCGTACCGCTCCGGGACGGCTTCGTCCGTCGCCGACGCAGGAGGAGGAGGTATGGGCCGCCCCGCCTCGATCGACCTCGACGCCGCGGGCGCCGGCGTCCAGTCCTTCCTCCTCTCACCGCCGCCCCAGTCGAGCTTTGACCCGACGGCGACGTCGAGTGCAAAGCAGTTTGCGGCGGCGGCCGTGGCGAGTGATGCGCCTCGAACAGGCGGAGCGGGGGGAGGAGCAGGGCAAGGGCAGAAGGAACGGACGGGGAGGGAGCGGATCTTCCCTGCACCGCTGCTGCTCAAGGGGGATCGGAGCTATTCTCTCGGCGGTGGCGGAGCGAACGGCAGTGGCGCGATCACCAGCCAGACGGTTCCATCAGGAGGAGGAGGGGCAAGCGGCGCGCCCGCCTCGCCTGCCTTCCCTCCTACCGCGCCCCTGTCGATTCCTCGCCGCCCGTCCGCCACTGCGGCGGCCATCGCCGCAGGCTCGGGCGCTTCGAGCTCGACCGTCTCGAGCCCGGGGCAGAGCTACCAACGCTCGTGGGCGCGACCTGGAGCGGGCGGCGAGCGAGAAGGGCCGATGAACCCGCCGCCGCTCGCGACGACGGACGGGTCGCACTCGCGCCTTGCGTACCACCGGCGGCAGCAGTCGTCGACGTCGTCGCTGTCGCACTCGCATGGTGTGGGCGGGAGCTACTTGCCGTACAACCAGGGCTACTCGTTCGAGCCGCGCCATCAGGCGACGCTGTCGAGCTCGACGGCGAGCACGGCGAGCCCGTCGATGGGGAGCAGCGGGCGGAGCACGGCGTTCACCACGCCCTCGACCTCCTCGGTCCCTCTCCCGTCCATTACCGCCCAGGCTCCAACTCCCCAACCCCCTCCTTCCTCTTCCACCTCGACCTCCGAATCGCCCATCTCGGCTCAAGCCTTGCTGCTCCACGTCCTCTCGCTCCGGTCCGCCTCGTCCCCGATGAGCCTCTCGCAGTCCCAGGGCCCGCTCTCGCGCTCGACCACGCCGCTGTACGGCGGCCTCTCGGCCGCGAACCACCAGCGCGTCCGGTCCGCGTCGTCGTCCACGTCCGCCGAGCCGGGCGAGGGCGAGCCACCGCACCGAACGGCCGCCGGCCCGGGGCGCGACGACCGTTCGCCCTCGCGCCCTTCGCACGCGCACGGCGCGCCGCACCCTGGAGCAGGCCTGCCGCGGCTGGACACGGTCGACCTGTCGCACAAGCGGATCGACGCCGTCCCGCTCGAGGTCGTGCACGAGCTCCGGGACGAGGTCGAGAAGCTCGCGCTCGGGTACAACCTCCTGAGGGACCTGCCGCCGTACTTTGCGCAGCTCGGGAGCCGGCTCAAGTACCTCAACGTGAGGGTCAACATGCTGACGACCTTTCCGGCGGTGGTGCGTCCCGCTCGTTTCCCTTCTGTTGTTCCATCTCTTCCCAGGTGCGAGGAAGACGAGGCTGATTCGCGCTTGAACGGGGTGCAGCTCTGCGAGATGCCGTCGATCGAGATCCTCGACATCAGCCGGAACAAGATCCGCAAGTTGCCGCAGAATCCGGGCACGTTGCTCAACCTCAAGGTCCGTTTCTCCTTCCACGTCAGCTCCCCTCTCTTGCTGGAGCCCTCCTCGTTGCTGCAGGTCTTCTCCATCGCCAAGAACCGCGTCAAGCGCCTGCCCGTCTGGTTCACCTCGATGACGCACCTCAAGGTCCTCAAGCTGGACCACAACCCGCTCGAGTGGCCGCCGAAGGAGGTCACGGCCTTCTCGGCGCTGTCGAGCCTGTCGGGCCAGCCGATGACGAAGCAGGAGGAGGCCGACGAGATGCAGCGCTGGCTGCCGGCGCTGGTGAGGTGGATGAAGGAGCATAGGGACCGCGAGGTCGAGCGCGAGAGGCAGAGGGAGGTCGAGAAGAGGAGGAGGCCCAGCCTGGCTATCGAGCCCATCAGGTGCGTATTCCATCCTGTCCCTTCCTAGCGCGTATTGACTTGTCTGCGCTTCGCTAGCGAGGACGAGCGCGGCCCGTCGGACGAGCGACGCCCCATCGGCATGGTCCGCACCGAGAGCGGCCGACTTGCCGACCACTCCAGCTTCCACGCTCCGCCCTCTCGCCGCCCTTCCGCCGTCGATCTCACCGCCGTCGCCGAAGAAGCTTCGCTCCTCTCTTCCTCTCTCACCCACGACCCGTCCTCTTCCTCCTCCTCCGCTTCAGCACGACACAGCCGCAACGCCTCGCACTCAACGACCCAGACCGTCGCGCCGTCCCCTCGCCCCGGACTGCGGGCGAAGAAGTCCCTCCCCGACCTGCGGCAGAGCCACGCCGAAATCCTCGCCGAGCGGCGCACGGGGACAAGCCTCGAGGAGGAGCCGCCGCAGCCGGTCGTGCCCGACCTGGACGGGCCGCTGAGGCGGTTAAAGGAGGAGAACCACCCCGGGCTTGCGCACTCGTCTTCCGCTCGAGCGGTTCTTCCCTCGCAGACGCAGCAGAGCTCGACCGCCCCGTCCAGCTCGGCGGCATCACCTTCGGGTGCGCCCTCACCGGCAGCGATTGCGGCCGGCATTGGCCGGAGCCAGAGCGCGCGACCGACGCCGACGAGCAGTCCGCCTCAGCAGCAGGCGAGGCAGGGCACGGCGCCGCTTCCTCAACCAGCGGCAGGAGCAGCAGCAACCCGGCCGCGCGGCGTCGTCGACTTTGATGCGCTCAAGAAGCGCAGCGCCGCCGCCGACATCGAGCGCTCCGCAGCAGGCGGCGACTTTGAGCGCAACAGCGGCGCCTACTTCCGCCGCCTTTCGATGCTCCCCGCCTCGACCATCGCCAAGACGGTCCCGGTCGCGCTGCTCTCGTTTGCCGACACGATCCGCGGGATCCTCTTCGCGCTCTCGCAGATCTACTCGGCCCTGCGCCAGTTCGTCGTTTTCGCCTCGCAGGACCGCCTGCCCGCGCCCATCGCACGGCTGATGAGCGCCGCCGACGCGAGCATGAGCGGCCTCATTAACGCGCTCGACCGGTTCGACTCGCTCTCGAGGCGCGGCACGCCCGAGACCAAGGTCGTCCGCGACGTGTTCACGACCTGCCGCGAGAACGTCGGCGTGTTTGGCCGGCTCGTCGGCGCGCTGCAGCTGCAGCTCAAGGCGCTGACGGCCCAGGCCGACGCGCGGTACACCCGCACGCTGCTCCTCATGCTGTACGGCAGCATGGGCGAGATCGCGACGAGCTGGACCGCGGTCGCGCACCTCTTTGCCGAGGACGGCGACGCGAACGGCGCGGCGACGCTCGTCCTCCAGCCGCCGACTCCCTCTCCGCAGCTCGAAAAGCCCTCGTCCACTTCTTCCTCCGCCGCCCAGTCTCCCGAGCACTCTTCCTCCCTCTCCGCCTCGTCCTCCTCCGGCTCTCGTCTCACCCGCCAGCGCTCGACGACCCGGCGCCACGCCGGCTCCTTCTCCGTCGAGGACGTCCAGCTCGGTGCGGTCCTCCCGCCCGCAACACCAGGCGAGGACGTCCCGCCCGTCCCGGCGCTGCCGTTCGCGATGGAGGACGGCGGCTTGTTGGCCAGCTTTACGCCCGGCGAGAGCGGGCCCGGCGGCGGAGGGTTCAACGGCTTCGCCTCGGCGCCGGCGAGCTCGAACTCGACCCTGCGGGCGCGGCCCGCCCTCTCGGCCAAGTCGTCCGCGTCGTCGTCGACCTCGACCGGCTCGACGCCGCCCGCCGGCTTCGGCGCGGGTGGAGGCGGCGGGAGTCGCGCGCCCCCGCCCGGGCAGCTGGTCATGCCCCAGCAGCTCGGGTACGAGGAGATGGCGCAGAAGGCGTTCGAGCACCCGATCACGCCGGGCGTGCAGGGCTTGATCGACCGGACGACGGCGGCAGGAGGAGGAGAGGGAGGCGGGTACGCGCCGAGCCGGGCGGGGAGCCGGGCGGGGAGCATCTCGGGCCCGTCGGCGATGGGGATGCCGTCGTCGGCTTCCTCGTCCTTCTCGAGCTCGACCGCAGCGGCTCTTCCTCAAGCTCGGGAAACGTCGTCGACGACGAGCACTCCGCCGTACTCGCGCGGGCACCGCGAGTCGCGCCCCGTGTCGACCTTGAACGCGGACGAGATGTTCATGGACCAGGCCGAGTCGACGATGGCGATCGCGGCGGACGTGTACGGCATGCTGCTCGACTCGTTCGAGGACGACCCGTACGTCGCGGACCAGTTTGCGCGCATCAGTGGCGGGCGCCGCAAGCTCCGCGAGCTGAGCGAGCTGTGCCGCGCGGGCAACGAGGTCACGGGCCGGTTGAGGGACGCGGTCGAGCGCGTGAGGGGCTTGGATGGGAGGGGTAGGCTCCGGTTCTTGCAGACGGACGCGCACGAGCTCGGCACGGCGGCGTTCGAATACGTCCAGGTGCGTTTTTCTCCTCTCTTTCCTTCCTCCCTCCTGAGACTGACCCGGCGCTTTCCAACGCCCGCCGCAGAACGTGATCCGCACCGCCAAGCTCATGAAGGCCGTCTCGCAGGAGCTGGCCTTCCCGCAGCACCTCAAGGACGCCGTCGGGCAGCTCACGCTCGGCACGCGCGAGTTTGCGCGCCTGCTGAGCCACGGGCACACGAGCTTCCGGCCGGCGCAGACGCAGGCGCCGCCGCAGGCGTCTGCACCTGCCGCACGAGCGGGTGCGACCGCGGGCGGAGGAGGAGGAGGAGGAGGATCGGCGGGAGGAGCAGGAGGAGGAGCAGAGCTGCCCGAGGTGCGGTCGCGGGACTTTGCCGCGGCGGTGTAGTCGGGACTGGAAAGCAGTGCTCGTTGATGCCCCTTGTTGCCTGGAGAGAAGACGAGAGCGGGAGAAAAGGGGCAGGATGGGTCCGGAGAGGGGCCGAGAGGAGGAGGAGAAGATCGACGCCAACTCCGCTCCTTGCGCTCTCGCTGCTCAATCTCGCTGCTGAGGCTGGTATTTGCGCTCGCTGGGACTGCTTGGCCATCCTCACTGCCCCACTCGACTGGCAGCGCTCCCTCGTCCGCCGCTGTTGTCCTCGCCTCCCCGCCGGCCCCCTCGCATCTCGCTCGTCTCACCACCCACAAGCAGCCCGACAAGCACCCTCACCAGCGATCTGGCACCTCGGAGGAGCATCTGAGCGGTTCACCGGTGCGCTTTCCTTGCTCTCAGCGAGTACCAGCCCTTTCGAGGAGGGGAGGCAGCAGCGGTGGGCGGGGCTCGAGCGAAGCCACGCGAGCGTGCAGGGCGAGCTAGTCTCTCTTGGGCTGAGACGGGTGAGGACGAGCTAGATCCAGGAGTACGAACGACTGGCGGGGACTCACAAGGAGTCGAGGGCGGAATGGGCCAAGGACGAGGACGAGTTGGAGGCGACTGAAGCGCTGAACCTCAAACAGGCGAGGTGCGGGACTGACCACTTTGTTCCTCCAGACCATCGACCGCACCGGGACCGTCCGAGGAATCCGTCGGCGCTTCTGAGCGCACCCTCTCCCCCTCTTTCTCCGGCTCCCCTGCCCTCTTCCCTCGGTCTTCGTCTCCCCCTCCTTCCTCTCACTCCCGCCCATGGCCGACGCACCTCGCCTCGCCTCCGAGAGCGGACCGATCTTCGTCCGCGCCCTCTACGACTACCAGGGCGCCGACCCCTCCGCCCTCTCCTTCCAGCAAGGCGAGGTCCTTGAGATCCTCTCCGTCCTCGAGTCCGGCTGGTGGGACGGCGTCGCCCTGTCGACCGGCGCGCGAGGCTGGCTCCCGAGCAACTACATCGCCCGGATCTCGGAGGAGGAGGCGCAGTTCCTCGCTGCGGGAGGAGACGCTCGGAGAGCTAGCGTCGCGAGCCAGATGTCAACGGCCGGAGCAGGAGCAGAGGAGGGAGACGGGGACTTCGCTGGCGGCGTGGTTGGAGACCTCTCTCACCTCACCATCGGCCGCGATCCTACCTTTTCCGATTTCATGGCCGTCACCGGCACAGGCGAGGACGACCTCACCTCGTTCTCCGTCGGCGGCGACATCTTCAGCGAGATCGCCGCCGCGGCGCAGGCCGAGTCGTCCGGCCTCGACCACCCTTCCTCCTCCTCCGGCTTGCCCGCGTTCTCTTCCGCCTCTCCTACCTCGCAACACCCTTCCTTCGCCAGCCTCTCTGCCTCCCTCGCCCCTTCCGCGTCACCGGCGCCGGACGAAGAGGAGGAGGAGGACTACTGGGTCCCGAAGATGACCAAGTCGGGCCAGCTCTTCTACTTCAACACCCGGTCGGGCGAGACTTCACGCGACATGCCCATCGACGGGCAGGGCGACGGCGTCCGCATCGACCCGAGCGAGTTCGAGGACGGCGGCGCCGACAGCGTCGAGGACTCGGCGGCGCCTTCAATCGAGGGAGAAGAGCAGGGAGGAGAGGGCGACGAGGGCGACTGGAGCCCTCGCGCGACGGCGGACGGGAAGGGCGTGTACTACGTCAACCTGCGCACGGGCGAGCAGTCGTGGGAGCTGCCCGGGAGCGTGGCGGCGTCTCTCGCCGGCTCGAGGCGAGGTAGCGCTGCGCCGTCCCGCCGCCCGCGCTCGCCGAGCGGAGCGGGCGATGCGGCGTCGCTCCTCTCCGGGTGGACGGAGCGGCCGAAGAAGCTCGAGGACGGCGAGGGAGAGAGGGAGCGGAGGGCGAGCATGTCGAGCGACGACTCGGCCCTCGATGTCGCGTTCGCAGGGTCCGCACGTCGGGAGCGGAAGGCGAGCGCGGACGTTGTGCTCGAGGATGTCGAAGCGACGCCCGTAAAGGCCTCTTCGGGCGCCGCAGCAGGAGCAGGACGAGGAGCGAGGAGACCGTCCCCGCAGCGCAAGCCCACCGCGCTGACCGCCGACCTGCTCAACCCGCTCCCGCCGCCGCTCATCTCCGACCTCGAGGAGATTGCGATGCGGGCGCTGCAGGAGCTCATCAACACGGTCGGGATCGGCGGGGCCGGGGGTCGGTCCTCGAACCGCGACTACGCCGGCGAGCGGGACCGGCTGGCCCGCATCGGCGACGGCGTCGTTCACGCCGTTCGGCTCGTCCTTCAGGCCTCGGGCGTGCTCGAGCACCCGGTCGTTTCCTCCCCCTTCGCAGCGACCATCTCCCCTCCGAACGAGATCACCGGGCCCTTCCTCCACTCCGGCTCGCTCCCTCCTGCCGCACAAGCCGACCTCCGCCCCTTCTCCCGCCGACTCATCTCGACTCTCTCGAAGCTCACCTTCTCCTTCCGCGCGATGTGGGGGCTCCTCGAGACCACGCTCGAAGATCAGGCCCTCCCGCCGGAGGAAGAGGAGGACGACGGCACGCCTCTCGATCCGGAGGAGCTTCTCCGTCGTGCGCAGACGCGGCAGCAGACCCTCGCGGAGCGCAGAGCGATGCGGGACGCGCGGTTCGAGCACGAGGCGAAGCTTCGGGGCGAGATCATGCAGGGCACGCGCGATGTCAGCTACCAGGTCTTCACCTTCCTGCAGCACTTCCAGCGCGTCGTCGCGGCGCTCTCGTCCGCCGAGGGCCACCCGCCGCTCCCCGTCGAGCAGCTCCGCGCGCCGCTCGCGCTCCAGGGCAGCCTGCGCACGAACGCGGTCGCGCTGCTCCTCCCTGGCGGCGGGTTCGGCGGCAACTGGCGCGGGAACGGGTTCGTCTCGCTCCCGACGCCGCACTCGTCGCCGAACCTTCCCTCCGCAGCGGCGTTCGGTAGAGGAGGAGGAGAGGAAGGAGCCGGGCTGTCGTACGCCTGGCCGAGTAGGCCGATCTCGACGGAGGTCGTCGAGGAGCTGAAGAAGGCGGCGGAGGGCGTTGTCGCGCAAGCGGACGAGCTCCGGACGGCCGCCTCTTCCGCCTTGGCCTCGTCCTCTGCCTCTGCCTCGGGCGAGGAGAGCCTGACAGCTCTCTTCGACCGCGCGCAAGCCGTGCAGGACCAGCTCGCGGCGTTCCTCGTCCAGGTCGAGGACGTCGACATCGCCGCCGGGGTGGACTTCCAGCTTCCTCGGTCGGAGGAAACCCGGCCTGTTTCGACCGCGACGCGTACGATGGGTGAGGGCGAAGCAGGAGACGGGGAGGCGGACGAAGCGGCGAGGAAGGCGTACAGGGACAGCGTCCTCGAGGTCAAGCCCCTCCTCGCCGAGCTCGAGGCGACGAAACAGGCGCTGTACGACATCGCGCCGCGACTGCTCCTCGCCCTGCAGAACATCTCCTCGAACGTGCTCGTCGTCGCCGACCCGCCCGTGGCAGGCCAGCCGCTCGCCAACGCGCCCCTCTCCTTCCTCTCCTCCCCTCCATCTTCGTCTCCCGCCTCGTCGCCCGACTTCTCCGCCGTGGTCGACATCTCCGCCGAGCTTGTCGTCGCGCCGCCTGCCCTCTGCTCGACCATGTCCTCCCTCGCCTCGATCGCAGAGGTTCAAGCGTCCGCCCCTCGAATCCTCCGTACCCATTCCCTCGCCTTCCGCAACAGCCTCTTCGACCCGTCCACCTCCTCCTCGGCTGCCGCCGCTCCCGCTGGCTCGAGCAGGCCCGAACGGCACTCGGCCACACCCTCGACGCAGAGTCACGACTCGACCTTCCGGAGCAGCTACCGCTCGTCGGCCGACAGCGACTTCTTCTTTTCCGGCGCGCTGCCGGACCACCGCCGACCCGGCGCCGCAGCGTCCTCCTCCACCTCGCTCACCAACTCGGCCTCGGGCGGCAACACCGGCACCGTCCGCTCGCAAGCCTCCGGGGGCGGCGGGACCGCGCGCGCGCCCGTCCCGTCCTTCGCGCCCTCGACGAGCTCGAGCGTCGAGGTGCTCTCTAGCGGGCCGAGGCAGGGCTTGCCGCCGGGCTGGGACGTCGGAAGGAGGGGAAGCGTCGCGACTGCGACGACCGGGAGCAGCAGCGCTGGGACGGCGAACCCAAGCCTGTCGAGCGTGAATGAGGTGCCGGGCGGGACTCGTGCGTTCTATGTCGTTTTTCGCCTTTGCAGGCCGCCTTGCTGACTCTGTCTCCATCATTGCAGTTTCTCCCTCCCGCTCTTCCTCGAAGAACATCCAGAAGCTCCTCGGCGAGCTCCCTACCGTCTACCCCGCAGCAGCGGCAGCAGCAGCAGCCGCAGGCGGTCCGCACGACCCCGAACGGCCGTGGTACCTCGACCGCGATTGGGCAGACGAGGAGCTTTCCTTCACGATGGAGAACACGATCAAGGGTGGAACGCTCCGGGGCTTGGTCATCGCGGCAACGAGCCACGAAGGTCGAGGTGCGCCTTCCTCTCTTGCTTCGTTCTGCTTCTAGCCTGACGTTCTCGCGACTGAGCAGTCGAGTCGTCGTACCTGTCCGCGTTCCTCATGACCTACCGAACGTTCTGCACCTCGCATGAGCTCCTCGACCAGCTCGTGCAGCGCTACCTCGTCATTGAGCCGGAGGACCTCACCCCGGAGCAGTACAAGGAGTGGGAGCTGCGCAAGATGCGGCCGATTCGGGCTCGGTGCGCTTTCCCTCTCCTTCCAAACACCCGTCACCTTCCTCTCCCGAGTGAGGAAATCGACTGATCAAAAGAATGGCTTGAACGCGCAGCGTGACCAACCTGCTGAAGGCCTGGGTCCGTGAGTACATGGACCACGAGGACCGGGACCCGACGCTGTTGATGAAGATTCGCGAGTTCGCCGTCAACACGATGACGGAGAAGGGCCAGTCGCTGCAGATCTGCAAGAGTGTCGATGAGCGGGTGCGTCTTTTCTCCTTCCTTTTCTCTCCTTCCTTTTCTCTCCTTCCTTTTCTCTCCTTCCCGAGCCTCATCCTCCTTCCGCTCAACAGCTTCAAGGCGCCGCCCCTCGCCCGATCGGCAACCTCGCGCCCGGTGCTCTCCCGCAACCGATCCTCCCGCGCAACCTCAAGAAGATCAAGCTGACGGACCTGGAGCCGCTCGAACTCGCTCGGCAGCTCACGATTATGGACAGCCGCCTCTTCCAGCGCATCACGCCGCAGGAGTGCTTGAGTAAAGCCTGGCCGAAGGAATTCGGGAGCGAGGCGCCCAACATCTCGGCGATGATCGACATGTCGAATGCTGTGCGTTTCCTTTTCTCCTCTGAACGTAGGTCGCGGTTGACGATGGATCTGCCCGGTCCGCAGGTCACTCGCTGGGTCACCGAGACGATTCTCGCACAAGAGGACCTGAAGAAGCGCGCTAACGTCGTCAAGCACTTTGTTGCCGTCGCCGAGGTACGCTTCCTTCTCGCCTTCAGTCCTTCCTTCGCTCACCCATCTCTCCTCTTCCTGCAGCGCTGCCTCCAGCTTAACAACTTCTCGACGCTGATCCACATCATCGCCGGGCTCAACTCGACGCCGATCCACCGCCTCCGGCGGACGTGGGAGACCGTCAGCCAGAAGGCGATGATCTCGCTCGGCGGGCTCAACAACATCATGCGCCCGGACAAGAACTACCGCGAGTACCGCGACATCCTCCGCAAGGCGCCGCCGCCTTGCGTCCCGTTCCTCGGTGCGTCCGCGCCTCGCTTCTCATGCTTCTTCGCCACGGACTGACTCGCCCTCTTCCGCGTCGCCTCATCTGCCCTCCTTCAGGTGTCTATCTCACCGACTGGGTCTTCATCGGCGACGGCAACCCGGACATGCTCAGGGAAAAGCCGCACCAGATCAACTTCAGCAAGGTGCGCATCTTTCCTTCTTCTTGCCTTCCTCTTCTCCCCTGCTCTTCATCGCTTCTCTTCTTGCCTTTTCTCCCATCCTCTTACAGCATCTGACACTTGCGTTCTTCCCCTCTATAGCGGTCCAAGGCGTCCGAGCTGATCCTCCAGATCAAGGCGGGTCGCCTCTCTTCCCATTTCTCCGCCTTGACTTGAGACTGACCCCTCGTCTGCGTCTCTCGACAGCTCCACCAAGCGACGAGCTACAACCTTCAGCAGGTGAGCCAACTCCGCTACCACTTCCCACCGGCCCCCTCTCATCTTCCGTTTTCCCGCAGGTCCCGCAAATCGCCAAGTGGCTGCAAGAACGGCTCTTCCCCGCCGTCGTGCATGCCGACGCCGAGTCGGTCCTATACGACCTGAGCTTGGCCCTCGAGCCCCGCGAGCGCGTACGCCCACTCTCGCTTCTCTCGCCTTTCCTCAGCGTGCTGACTTCCTTTTCCCGCCCATCTCCTGCTTCTTCTTGCAATCTCAGGACGACGAGAAGATCGCACGGCTCCTCAGCGAATCCGGCTTCCTCTAATCGCTCGCGACAACGTTCGACGTGTACATACCGCCAGCAGTATCGGCGACGGTTTTCCGGAGGCTTTTGCCCCTCTCTTGGTTTTGTGTTTCCTCCTTTAGTCTTGCATCCCCCTCGGTACCCTCTAATTCGTTGATCCTACCCGTCGAGTCCACCGCTTCTCGCATCCTTCAGTCCTCGCCGTTCTCGTATTCCTCCCGTCTGTTCCCATTCCCCCGTCTTCTTTCCCTTCGCAATAGCAGGCGGGTTTATCACGTGCTCTCTTCCGTGCACCGGAAAAAGGCAGATCAAAAGAACCGAATAAATGAGCAGAGCTGTACAACCCGCCTTCTCTCGCCTCACTCAGTCAGGCGCCACCTTCTCCCTCCTAACCGGCAGCAGCTCCCTCTGCCCTCCCAAGCCGCCTTTCGGACTGACACTGCCGCCGCCCGTCCCGGCGCTGCCCTCGCGCTCGTGCTGGTCGCGCGCGTCCCAGCTCGCGTAGATGACGCCGCCGGCGAGCGAGAGCGCGACGCCGAGGAAGTTGAGGACCGAGAGGCGCAGGCCGAACACGAGGAGCGAGGCGAGGATCGTGGTCGCTTGCGCGGCGTGGGCTGCCGAGCGGGGATCTAGGTCAGGGAGGGGATGAAAGGGAGAGGGAAGAAAAGCGCGCACTGGTCACGGCTAGTGCAGGTGCGCGGGTCTTGCGCTCGGCGATGAGCCCGAGCGGGACGAGCGAGAACGCGAGCACGCCGTTGAGCGCGATCTCGAGCAGGTGGACCTTGGTGCACTCGGCGCTGCGGACAAAGCGCCAGAAGCGGCTCACCTCGCCGGTCGCGACGGCGAAGAGGGCGCAGTGGAGCATGCTCATCGGGCTCAGGCGCGCGAGGATGTCGAGCGGCGAGAGCGAGAGGTGCGCCTCGAGGAGGTGCGTCACGAGGAGGGACTTGGTCGTCAGGAGGAGGGCCGAGGCGAGGAGGAGGAGCGAGCCTGTCGAGCGCCAGGCTTCGTGGTGGGAGGTGAAGGCTGCGCCGAGGACGATCAGGAGGAGGGAGGAGGCGGACCGAAGGGTGGTCGACTGGCGGAAGAAGACGACGGAGAGAAGGAGGGTGAGGATGGGCGAGCAGGCGCGGAGCGAGACGTGGAACTGCGGGAGGGCGAGTTGTCAGTATCGATGGGACGTATAGAGGCAAAAAAAAAACGCACAGGAATGGGGACGAGGCGCAGAGCCAGGTTGGACGCCAGGATCTCGAGCGAGAAAACCAGGGCGCAGACCATGAGGAGGCGATCGTGCCTCTTCGCGACCGGAGTGCGACGGTACGCGCCGAGTCGCTCGCCGACCATCATGCCCAGAGTTGCGCAGCCGAGCTGGAAGGACGTAAGGGAGTAGACCATGCCGAGGAAGAATCCACGGAGGAGGGCCTTGTTGGAGATGACTGTGGATAGTACGGATTAGCTGAGAGGTATAGAAAGAAGTAAGAGAGGGACGCACCGGCAGAGACGGAGACAATGAAGAACAGCAGGAGGGAAGGGTGGGTAGAACGCACGAAGTCGACGTAGATGGTCGGATCGAGGGCGAGTTGAGCCGTACGGATGACGGGGTCGGACAGTCGCCGTGAGAAGTAAGGTGGCGGAGTACGCAGGCGCGGTTTTGGGGAGGGAGTGTAGCGGCGCAGAGGCGGCGGCGGAGGAAGTGGGGAGGGCGCGCGTCCATCGGTGGGCGAGGGGGACGGCGAGGGTGCCCTGCTCGTGGCCGTCGAGGATGCGGGCGAGATGCGGATCCTGGTGGCCGACTCTGAGCGGGTGAGGGAGCGCTGAGGCGCGTTCGAGGCGGAAGAGGCGGCGCGGCTGAGCAGGTCGCCAGCGCTCCACCGCTTAGACGAGGCCGAGGTGCCGATCGAAGCGGTGGCCGGGGCGGTCAGGGTGCTGGCGTCCATCGCATCGTGCTTGCTGGGAGGGAGCGAGAGCGAGACGAGAGGTGGGCAGGCGGAGGAGGTGGGGAGAGAGCGCGTCGAATTCGAAGCACTGGGCGTGGATGGGGGGGAGAGGGTGCCGAGAGGTTGGCAGGGGAAGAACCGCGTCAAAGGAGCGCGTTACGAGCGAGTGGGGAGAGGAGCGGTAGAGCGCGGTCGGGTGGAATCCAGTCTGGATCGGAACGGTTCGACTTGAGCTTGAACTCGACGAAGGCTCTCCGCTCACCGCCTCACCGCAACTCGACTACACCGCTGCTACTCGCTTCCACCGCTTCGTACCCACTCCGACCACATACAGCATGGCCCCCTCCACCCTCGCAAAGGAGTCCCTCAAGCGCAAGCGCACCCAGGACGACGCCTCGGACGAGGACGCTCCCGCCGCGACCACCGCCAGCTCCAAGCCCTACAAGCAGCGCGTCCTCGTCAGCAGCTCCCGCGGCATCTCCCAGCGCCAGCGCCACCTCATGAGCGACCTCCTCGCCCTCCTCCCGCATGCGAAGAAGGGTCCGTCCGTTCCTCCCTCTCCCCTCGAGTGGGGCTCGACTGACCCATTCCTCCTCTGCAGAAACCAAGCTCGAGGACAAGCACAACATGGTGTCCTTGAACGAGCTCTGCTACCTCAACAACTGCAACAACGCCCTCTTCTTCGAGGCCCGCCGCCAGCACAACGACCTCTACCTCTGGGCCGCCAAGTCGCCCAACGGGCCCTCGATCCGCTTCCACGTCCTCAACCTCCACACCATGGACGAGATGAAGATGACCGGCAACTGCCTCAAGGGCTCCCGCCCCATCGTCGTCTTTGACAAGCAGTTCGACGAGCAGCCCCACCTCAAGCTCATCAAGGAGGTCCTCTCTCAGGTGCGTTTGCTTTCTCTTTTTTCCTGTAGTGCGCTTACTCACCTGTGCGCCCGCAGACCTTCGCCGTCCCCAAAACCGCTCGCCGAGCAAAGCCCTTCGTCGACCACGTCCTCAACTTCTCCATCGTCGACGGCAAGATCTGGTTCCGCAACTACCAGGTGCGTTCCCTTTTCAGTCTCTTCCACCTTTCCTTCGCGCTTCTCATGGTCCTGACCCCCTCTCCCTCGCCCCCTTTTCAGATCCTCGACACCCCCTCCGCCGACGCCCTCGCCTCCACCTCGTCCTCGACGCCCGCCGCGCTCACCGACGCGCAGGCGAAGCGCATCGCCAAGAAGGAGGGCGCGCCGCACTTGTCCCTGAGCGAGGTCGGCCCCAGGTTCGTGCTCAACCCGGTCAAGATCTTCGAGGGGAGCTTCAACGGCGCGTGCTTGTACGAGAACAAGGGTGCGTCACGCTTTTGTTTTCTTCAGCGTCGCAGAGCCTGCACGGGCGGGCTCGGCTCGTGATCGAGAAGGCCCGCTCTGGGTGCCCCCTGTGGAGCAGAACACTGACCGCTTTCGCCCCCCCCCCCCCCTCCCCACTTTCCTCATCTTCCCCTCCCTCGCTCGCCCCTCCGCACCCGACAGAGTTCATCCCCTCCTCGCAGCGCTACGCGTCGGCCAAGCTCGCGCGCGCGGTCAAGTACCGCGGGCGCAAGGAGCAGCAGGCCCAGCGCGACGTCCGCCGCGAGGAGCTCCAGCCCGGGCGGCGGGAGAACCCGCTCGAGACGCGGAGCGTGTTTGCGTAAGGCCGCGGCGGCGGTGCGGGGGGAGGAAGTGGGGCGCGCAGGGAGGAGCGGGAGGGAGGGCGGGAGGACAGCTTGTACGACTAGCGCTTGTTGTACAGCAATGTGGGCGGTTCTTTCCCTCCCGTCTCGGCAGTGCGGTGCACGGAAGAGGCTGGTAGATGCTCGCTTCATCGTGACTCTCTGCAAGAGAGGGGAGGAGAAACCGAGAACAAGCGTTGCACCCTCGACCCTAAGTAAGCGTGAGACCTCGCGCCCGCTCTTCTTGTCCCTCGTTCGACCCCGTCAAGCTCCTCGTCGTCGTTCCGCTAATAGTCGTCGTCCTCGCCGTAGACGAGGTAAGTCCCGCTCATGTCGAGGTGCTCGAGAAAAGGGCCCTCGTACTGCTTATAGTCCCTGAACTCCTGCATCAACAGCGGCTTGATGAACGAGGTCACTGCACCATCAAGGTCGCGTTCGAGGAAGGGTTCGAGGTCGTCGAGGACGTTCTCGTCGCCATCGAAGCAGCGGAAGCGCCCCATCGAGACTTTCTTCTGTCTGCAGGAAAGCGAGGGGGTCAGCAACAGCAGAATCAGCAGGGCGACGGAAAGGCCGTACCTGCTGATCGAACGGCGAAGGAGCGGCAGGTAGCCATCCAGGAGCTGCTCGGCCCAGACCTTGCCGAAGGAGCAGTCGGTGCTGTCCACCTTTAAGACGTTGAGCGACGGGAAGTAGGGCGTGTTGAAGATGAGGTCGAGGTACGGCAGTCGGGGGATGGTGATGTGCAGTTTTGAGAGGGCGGAAAAAGGGAAAGCGGTTCGAGAGAGGAAGAAGCTGTCGCTCGGCACCTCCCAGAGCAGGTACCGGTGCCAAAGGTAAGGAAAGAGGTTCCAGTCCGTTCGCGCCGCCTGAAGGATGGCTTCTTCTTTGTCCTCGATCGGAACGGCTTCGAGCGAGTCGTCGTGGTCGAGCGAGTTGGGCGCATCGGCTGTGCGCAAGGACTCGTACTCGGGCGGCAAGTCGATCATCTCAACACCCTCGAGCGACAGGTGGGCAAAGAGGTCGATAACGAAGGAAAGGGCACGGTCTGTGACGTCCTCCTCCGCCGGCGCGCACTTGCTCATCCGAAGCGACTTGATGCGCCTGCGAAGCGCAGTGCCCGGCCCGACGAGGTGCGGAAGGAAGTCGCCATCGAGATGCACTTGCTCGAGGCTGATCGACGTCAAGGCTTCGAAGACGCCTATGATGAGAGGAAGCATGAGGGGAGGAGGACTCGCACGGCGGAAGGAGATAGCTTCCCACGAACGGTCGTCGCCGATCTCGCAGACGGCCTGAATGGGACGGTAGACGAGGTCGAGCTGCGGAAGAAGGGTCAGCTGGCCCCTTGAGAAGTAGAGGAGCAGGAGAAAGAGAGGAAAAGTGCGCACCGAGGTAGGCTGAACTCGGAAAAAGGCCGGACGGTCGCTTCTCGACAACGTGAACCGGTCGGCGTCTCCAAGAGTCCTCGCATACGCGTGCGCTCGCTCGTAGCTCGCGAGAACGGGATTGCGCCAGAGGAGCGGGTTGAGGAGGAGGTGCAGCCGCCTGCTCGTGCGCGTCCAGGCGGCGAGTCTTGACTGGGCAGCCCGGCGATCGTCGAACTGTCTGCGAACAATCCACACTGAGCTCTGAACGGCTGGAGGCGACAGCGTGTGCGGGTTGTCGCGCTCCTGGGCGATGTAGGCTGGAGGAGGCGAGAAGGGTCAGCAACGGCGAATAAGGGCAAGGGGCAGCGCGAGAGACGCACAGGCGATGTGCAAGATGGTCTCTGCGGGCAGCTTGTCCATCTCGGCGGTCCAACAAGCGTAAGCGGTGAAGCGCAGGTGGAGAAGGAGGAGGGAGCGGGAGGCAGCGAGACGGCGCTCCTTCTGCAGGCCGATCAGCGGCGTGCGGTCTTTACGGACGCTCTCTCGAAAGGTCGAGCTGGTAGTAAGGACCGGGGACGGAGAGGAACAGAGCGCGCCGCCGTTTTCTTCCTCCTCGCGTCCTCAACCTTCCGGCCTCGGAGGTCCCGCTCGTCTTCTCCATTTGCAGCTCTATCCCTCCAGATCTACCACCTTCGCTACTCGTACACGATGCGCGTACCCTGCATGTCGAGCGAGTCGAGCCATGGACCAACGTACGGCTCTGGGTACGTATCCAGCTCAATCCGGTCCAGGGGGGCGATCCAGGACGGCGCGATGAGGTGCGGCGCGATGTCGGTTTAAACCTCGGGCGACGCCGAGAAGGAGCGGAACCGGCCTGGTGTGGCGAAGAGGGCCGTTCTGGCGGAAAGGAGATTCAGCTATGTGTCCTTTGACAGGAGAGAGAGCGGGAAGGCTCACCTGGTGATGGAGCGGCGAAGAAGCGGTAGGATCGAATCCCGAAACCAATCTCCGTCGATGTGCTCAAACGAGGAAGGGTGGCTGTCGATCTTCAAGGTGCGCAGGCACGGGAAAAAGGGGCGGTCGAGGAGGAGATAGACATAGTCGAGACGGGGGAAGGTGATGTGTAGGTGAGAAAGGGCAGAGAAGGGGAAAGTGAGGGTGGTAGTCGGCGGAGGTGTCGTCGAAGCGGCTTGGAGGGCGTGGCCGAGATCCCAGACATCGTCGAAGACCGCCCAGTCGGTCCGTGCCGCGGTGTACAGGTTGGCACGTCCCGAAGCCACAGAGGAGGCTTGGTCTGGCAGACCGCGATGGCGACATTGGCCGCCGTCGAAGACTCGTACTCCGCGAACTTCCACCTCGGGCTCGTACTCGTTGTACCTCTCCTGGAAGTAGAGCTCGATGAGATGGAGCGGTGTGCCGCTGAAGATGTCGAGGATGAAGCACAGAACGCGGTCTGTCTCGATGTCGCGGGCCGGGAAACACTTGACGATCTGGAGATCTCTGAGGCGGGTTCGAACGGCGGTGCCGGGCCCGACGAGGTGCGGAAGGAAGTCGTTGTCGATGTGAACGTTCTCCAGGACGATGGATGTCAAGGCGGAGAAGAGGTTCAAGGCGAGCGGGACCGCAATCGGAGGCGGTCTCGCGGGGCTGAAATCGACGACCTCCCATTGTCCGGAGTCGCCCACCTCACAGACCGCTCGAATTGGTCGATAGACGAGCTCGAGCTGCAGGCAGGAGGGTCAGCTTCTGGCAGAGGAGAAGCAGAGAAGAAGCGTACCGAGGTAGGCTTGACGGCGAGAAAGGAACGGCGAGACTGAGCAAGGACGAACGGCGAGACCGACGCCGAGTACGCCCGTGACCAGGCTTTGGCTCGCTCGTAGCTGTTGAGGATCGGGTTGAGGAAGAGCGGCTCGGCGAGGATGGCGGCGTACCGCTTGCTACTGCGAGCCCAGGCGGCGAGCCTCTGCTGCGCGCGAATGCGGACGTTGTACCGGTACGACTCCATCCAATGTTGCTCGACAACGAGCGACAGGCGATGGTGCGTGAAGCGCTCCTGCGCGATGTAGGCTGGTGAGGGTCTCGAGGGTCAGCGAGAGCGAGGGAGAGCGATGGGCAGTAAGAGACACGTACAGGCGATGTGCAGGATGGTCTCTGTGGGCAGCTTGTCCATCTCGGCGGTCCAACGAGCGAGAGCAACGACAAGGAGGACGAAGAGGAGGAACAGGGAACGTGGGCGACGTTGGCCACGAGGGACTTCTTTCGCTCGGTGACGCTCAAGTGCCTCGCAGAGACGGACGAAGACAAGGCGCAAACGTATAATGCATTTTGTGTATAGTGCGAGAGCGAAAACAACAGCGGCGAGAGACCCTAAACCTCCTTCACCCGACGACCCCTCAAGACGACCACGTGAGGCATTTACTTGAGGCCAGTGCACTTGACTGCAGGAGGAGGGCGGGTCAGAGACGTGCGGGCGGGGATGGGGCAGAGGAAAAGACGGACCATCGAAGATGAGGGTAGAGTTGGCGGGGATGCCGGGGAGCTACAGGCGGGTCGAAGTCAGTAGGTGTACGTGGAGAGAGTATAGAAGAAAGAGGGAGACGCACCTTCTGCTTGCCGTAAGCGAGGGCAGCCGGGATGCGGAGCTTGCGCTCACCGCCGACCTTCATGCCGGCGATACCGAGGTCCCAGCCCTTGATGACGTCGCCGCGGCCGACTAGAGAGGTGGCGATGGAAGGAGAGAGGGGAACAGGGAGAGAGATGTAACGGTAGTGATGCAGGGGCAAGTAAGGCGAGAAGAAGAGGTGGGCCGAGGGGTGGAAGCAGCAGAGACGATGGTCAGTCACGAGCATCGAGGTGACTTGTAAAGGAGGCGAGACGCACGGTTGAAGGTGAAAGGAGAGCCCTTGGTGTTCGAGTCGAAGACTGCAGAGGGGGAAGCAGGGTGAGCTACGAGAACGAGAACCGGAGGAGAGAAGAGAGACCTGACGCACCCTTGCCGTTCTCGAGCTTGCCGATGTAGCGCATGGAGACCTTCTGGCCGTTCTTGGCGGCGGCACCGGTGCCCTCCTTCGAGTCAGTAACCTCAAGGCCGCCCTGGAGAGTGCGGGTCTTGGAGACAGCGGCCTGAGGGGCGCAGGATGTCAGTCCGAGGCTCCGCAACTAGCTCTAATCCTCGTGGAGGGACAGCCGACGAGGGGAGAAGGGCAAGAGGTGGCTCAAACGCACCTTCTTCGGCTCAGCCTTCTTCTCCTCCTTCTTCGGGGTCGGCTTCTCCGCCTTCGGGGCCGGGGAAGCAGCAGCGGCAGCGACGGGGGCGACGGCCTCGCCAGCCTCGCCCTTCTGCTTCTTGGCCAGCTTCTTCTTCTGGTTCTTGCTCAGGCCGGCAAGGTCGGCCGCGGAGACGATCGAGTCGTCGGCACCGGCGGCGTCCTCGGCAGCGCGCTTCTTCGACCTATCAGAGAGAGGGAAGTCAGTATGGGAAATTGGAGAAGGGCGGGACCGGGAGAAGAGGAGGGACAGGAAGAGAAGAGACGCACTTGGGCTTCTCAAGAAGCTCCTCGATGCGGGACGAGCCGTCGATCATGCTCTCGTCGTCCGAGCCGGCGATGAGGCCCGACATCTCGGCGTCGTCAAACTCCGAGTCGTCCTCGTCAAAGTCCTCCGAGTCGTACTCCTCGTCGTCCGAGTACGGCTCCTGGTCGAAGTCCTCCTGGCGGATGTAGTGGCCGAGGAGGTGGACCGGGCTGAGAAGGAGAGAGAGCGGAAAGAGGAGAACGCGGAGGATAGGGGAGGTAAGTGAGGAAGAAAAGGGGGGACAGACGTCAGTACGGGCAGTTTCAGCGGGCCTAAGAGGAGAGAACGCACTTCTCGCCAGTGACGGAGAACTCAACGACCTCGACGTCCTCAACGAGGTTGACGTTAATGGAGACCTGCTCAGTCTGCGGAAAGAAAAGGGTGGTCAGGGAGGAACGAAGCGGGAATGGCCAGAGAACAAGAGCGCACGCCGTTGGGCTTGAGGACGGCAAGGACGGTCTCCTTGGTGATGAGGTTGGGGAGCTTGATCGGGCCCTCCTCGTCGTCCGCCTCCTCGTCCTCCTCGGACTCCTCGTCCTCGTCCTCCTGCTCGAACTCCGGGTACTTCATGACGACAGCGGAGCGGGCAGAGCCCTTGACCTCGGCGCCGTACTGTAGGAGAGAAAGGAGTGTGAGCTGCAGTGAGCGGAGGAAGGAAGCGAAGCGGGCGCACCGAGATGTTGGTGATCTGGATCGCCGGGGTGGTGGTCTGCGAGTAGGTCTTGCCCGGCTCGAGGACGACGGACCTGGACGAGCGGGTCTGGAGGTCAGTCTGGTGTGCGCAGGGCGTGCATTACGTCGCAAGTTGAGCGAAGGGAGGGCGAGGAAGAACGCGCTCGAACAGCGCAGGACAAGGATGGGGGCACCGCCGACGGGGAGGGCAGGCTCACCAGAGACCAAGGACGAGAGGAGCAGCAGCCATGGTAAAGAATGAAGCGGTGGAAGTGGAGAAAGAGGCAGAACGAGGCGAGCCAGAAAGTCGCGGCCGTGCTTGAGCTCTCCCCACCACCCACACCCGACTGACTGCCCGTAAGTGACCTCGGCAGCCCTCTACAGATGCATCCAGACCGCTGACATCCGAGACCGGCCTTGATCCGACGCGTTGTCGCGCTTCCTCTTCCTCCTCGACTCGCTCCGCTTCCGCTCTCCTCCCGCTTCCCCCGCAGCTCGATATGGCCCGCAAGATCGCCATCGTCTCCGACTACGACTGGAGTCTCCTTGGTGCGCCTTCGCTTCTTCCCGTCGCCCGGTCTGAGCCTTTGAACTCACCATCTGCGCTCGACCCCCACCCTGCACCTCCGCTTACTCGGCTCTCGCTTCACCATCGCTCTTCTGCTTCCGGCGGTACACTACTCGACAGACCAGGACACCGACCGGTACGTCCGCAGCCGCGATCACCTCTGTTCGAGCTAGGAAGAAGAGGCTGACGGGCTGAACGTCCCGTTTCTTCTTCGCCCGTCAACAGCTACGTCTTTGAGGTTCTTTCTCCGGACCTCCGTGTGTCCCTTCGTGCGCACAAGGGCAAGCTCCAGTGGACCGACAACTGGTGCGTTGCTTTACCGCTTTCCCTTTCCCTTCTCGTGCTCGTGGACAACCTATCGTCAACTCTCTTCCGTGCGCGGCCTGAGCTCTGTTCCTCCACCCACAGTGCTGAGCACCTTCGGAGGCTGCATGCCGAGGGCAAGCGCGAGAACGACATCCGTGCCGCTCTTCGCACCGCTCCCCTGGTCCGTTGTCTTCTCTTCTACGCGTCTACTTTTCTTCTACCCTCGGGCTGACCGTGCGCCTTCCTCGCGTGTACAGCACATCGCCATGAAGCGCGCCATCCTCCGCGCCAAGGCGTCCGTCGAGCCCGCCATCTCCTTCACGATCCTCTCCAACTCGAACTCGGTCTACATCGACACGATCAACAAGCACAACGGCATCGACGAGGCGATCGACGAGGTCATCACCAACCCGGCCGAGTTCAACGACGACGGCCTCCTTGTGGTCCGCCGCCGCGTCGACCCCAACGGCCCGCAACACAGCTGCAAGGTCGGCTGCAGCCCCAACATGTGCAAGGGCGAGGAGCTCGAGGCGTGGATGGCGCGCAACGGCGGCTGGGAGTCGTTCGAGAAGGTCATCTACATCGGCGATGGCGGCAACGACCTGTGCCCGGTCTTGCACCTCCGGGAGTGCGTCGTTCTCCTCTCACCACCCCTCTTTCCTTTCTTTGCCTCCGTACTGACACCAACCCTCCACGCTCGCAGACAGGACACCGTCCTCGCTCGCAGCTACCGCGAGCTCTTCCGCAAGCTGCAGGACAAGACGGGCGCGCAGGACGTCAAGTGCCAGGTCGTGCACTGGGGCGGCGCGTGGGAGGTCGAGAAGTGGCTCAAGGAGAACACCAACTAGAAGGGGAAAGTGAGGGGATCTTGGTCTGTTCGGGCTGTTATATCAAGCGGTACTTTCGTCTTTTCCGGAGGAGAGCAACGGGACGAGGAGAGTGCATTATGGCTGTACCTTCGCACTGAGTAGTGACCTAATACAGCTACGATGGGCGCCGGCATGCCCGCAGTTGAGCTGGGCGAGCGAGAAAAGCGAAAAGCGAGTGAAGGGGAAGAGAGAAAGCAGATCAGAGGTGAACGCTGCCGCGGAGGAGGTTAAGGCGGGAGAGCCAGGACGAGGACCCTAAGAGTGCAGAAGCAGGTGAAGAGCGTCTTGTATCGCGATGTAAGTCGCGCCGGGCCATTGGGAACCGAAAAAAGCGCATCTTTGCATCCCGACCTACCTCGCCCCCTGCCTTTCCGCCGCCCTCACTTGAACTCGTACCAGTGGTCCCTCATGTAGTCATTCATGAAGGCCTCCTCGTCAAATTCGTCGAGAACCTCCTCTTCGCTGATCAGCTTGGGCAGGGTCGCCTTCACGCCGTACTCCTCGCACCAGATCTCAATGGCTTGCAGGTCGCGCTCCGTCTCAGCCTTCTGGTCGTCCGGGTAGGTGAGGGTGTCGCTCCCGTAGCGGAAGGTGTGGAGGGTGCTGACGCGCTGCTTGACGGCGCCGAGGAGGCTAGGGAGGGAGTTCGATTCGCAGTAGTCGGCGTAAAGGTACTGGAGAGAGGGCGTGGCGAAGCCGCTAAGGTCGAGTTCGTCTTGGGAGCAGATGAGGGCAATGGCGAAGCGTGAGAGCTTCGGCAAGGTGAAAGAAGCGGGGCTCCTAGCGTCGTACTGCTCAAGGACGAGGTGTTCGAGGGTGGAGGAGAAGGCGTCGAAGAAGGACGGATCAGGCGTGAGTCCGTCCCGCACGAAGAGGCTAACCTGCTTGATGGGGACGGTCTTGCGCAGGAGCGGAACCTCGGCCATCTTGTTGAAACTGAGGGAGAGAGACTGGACGGCCGGGAGGGACTCGATGAGGTTCGCCAACTCTTGCCCTTCGAGCGGCGCGGGGTAGTCGTCCTCGCTCTGCATCCTGAAGCTCGTGATGTGCGGCTCGAAGCGCGGGAGGAGTTGGTGAAGGCGGTCGACCTTGGAACCGCTCATCCACTGGCAGCCGATCTCGAGGGCCTGAGGAAGGAAGAACGCGTCAACCCTCGAGCAGAAAGGGTGGAAGACTCAGGAGGACACACCTCCCAGATCAGGGGCGTGCACAGCGCGTGCCACTCCTTGCTGACCTTGGCGAGGCAGCGAAGCGGCCCCGTTCCCCTCCCTCCCACGCCGAAGTCGACCTTGAGCGGCTTGCCCTCGAAGACGTCGAACGGATCGCCGTAAACGTGCCCGGACAGCTTGACCTCGCGGGCGATCTTGGCCTTGAGCTCGACGGGGAGGCCGGACAAGGTGGGCGCGATGAGGTTGCGGGAGGGCGACGAGCCGCTCGGGGCGAGTAGAGAGGGGGCGGAGGGGGTTTGCAGATCAGACATGGCTCGAGTGGGCGGAGCGGAAAGGTAGACGAGCGGAAGGGAGTGAGGTGCAGGAAGGAGAGGGGGGAGCAGCTCGCGGACTCGCAGAATGCGCGCGCCTCACGCGGACCGGTCGCTTTCCGCTATTGCAGACTCGTGACGGACTGGAAATCAACACAGGAGAACAGAAGCACACGAAAGAGACTTGCTACACGGGGAAGAAAAGGCAAAGTGGGAACTGTAGAGAAAGGGCAGCTAGCCCGCGCTTCCGGACGGACTGCTCACTGCTTAGCGGTCCTGCGAGTCGTTGAGGAGGCGGAGGATCTGGAGGAAAAGGTTGAGGAGGCTGCGGAGAAAGGGAAAGTCAGTACGGGCAAGAACAGGACGAGAACAGTCGAGCGCACTCGAGGTAGAGGGAGACGCAGGCAACAACCCAGTCGTCGACGTGGAGGCGGTTCATGAGCATGTGCTGCGGTAGAAGGAGCCGGGTCAGTTGGCGAAGAGAGAAGGACAGGGACAAGGAGTGGAGACGCACGGTGTCGAAAACAATGTACGCGGAAAACAGGAGGACACCAAATCCAGCCATGACCATGTCCATCGTGCGCGAGTACGGGATGAAGAGCCCGGCGAGGCCGACGAAGAAGAAGCAGAGGAGGGCGGCGTAGAGGTAGGTGCCCATCGACGAGAAATCGTACTTGCCTGAGAGGAGCAGGTCAGTGGAGGGTCGCGAGGAAGACGAGTGGAGAGAAGCAAAGTGAGAGCGGAAGGGGGAGAGAGGAAGGAAGGGAAAGAAGAAGGAAGAGAAAGAAGAGGGGAGGAGGGCGCACTCTGAAGGGTGAAGAGCGTGAGCCCGAGGAAGACGAACGTCGTCGCAAGCAGCGCCTGAAGGACGACAGTCGTGTCGAAGTACGAGACGACGCTGCCGAGCGTGACGGCCTCGAGGAGGGTGAAGACGCCGAGGAGGATGATGTTGGCCGGCGACGAGTGGCGCTTCCAGTAGACGCCGAGCATCGCGACGACGGCGCCGAACATGGGGATCATCATGAGGCCGGGGTGGGTGCGGGTCCAGTCGACGGCGGCGGGACCGCGCAGGAGCCAACCCACGGCGGTCGTGGCGAGCTGTGAAGAGGAAGAAGGGGAAGACGTGTCAGTAAAGGTACATACGCAGAGTGAGAGACATGCGAATCAGTCGCGGTAAAGAAGGAAGGAGGAGGCGCGCGGAAGAGGCGGGAGGAGGGAAGGGGAGGAGAAAGGGAGGAAGAACAGCGACAAAGGAACGACATGCTCACGACTTGACAGAAAAGGACCGAGTACACCTTGCGCACAAACTGCTGCCTGATCTCAACGGCCGACTGACTGACGGTAACGCCGATCTGGAAGAGGAAGAGGAGGGTCAACAGGAGGAGGAGAAGGAAAAGCGGCTCCTCGCAGCTCTTCCGCCCAAAGCACGGGTGAACGCACCTTGAAGTCGTCCTCCAGCTCGTCCTCCTCGGCCCACGCATCCCTCGCGGCGAGTCCCTCACCCGCAAGTCCGCTGCCCGACGAGGCTGCGAGGAGGGGCTCGCTGGCGTCGGCGCCGGCGGTCGAGCCGTACTGCTTCTGCTTGACGGGGGAGTAACTGGGAGGAGGGACGGTGTAGCCCTCGTTGGCGGTGTGAGGGGCGGAAGATGACATCGGGACGCTGAGCGGGAGGAGGGGAAGGTGGCGGTGCGGGTGGTGGAGCGGAGCGGGACGGTATCAAGGGTGGGCAGTGGGTGCGGAAGAGAGCGCAGTGGCTGCTGCTAGTCGACCGGAGTAAGCACGAGGGCGGTGGAAGGTGCGAGAGCAAGAAGAGGCGATGAGCCGGCCGACTTCCGCTCGCCTCGCCAAGTCGAAAACCAGTTCCGTCCACTCGCTCTTACAAGCTGGCCGGCCACTTCGCTCCACTCATCAAGCATTTAGACGATGAGAGCACGGCGGAGGAAAAACCCAGATGCATGTCCTACACGAACCGACGGATGAGGACAGAGTGAGCTACAACAACCATGGGGGGCTACTGATGGCGGAGACCAGAAACGGGGGGAGGAATAGCACCATGCCGAAAGAGTGGAGAGGGGGAGGATGCGCGAAAGTAAGTAAGCCTCCCCCTCCTCTTCCTCCTCCGCGAGAAAAAGCCGACCAGCGGCTCCTCCTGCTATCCTCCCTCTCAACCAACTTCCAACTAGGCGACGACAGGAAGGCCGGCCGTGGGCGCGTCGACGGGCGACGCCGGAACGGACGGCGCGCGGGTGCGCCGACGAAGCGCGACGAGCTGCAACTCGAGCTCGAGCGGGTAGGGCGGCGCCTCCTCGAGCTTTTCCTGCACGTCGGTGACAAGACACAGTCAGTACGAGGAGAGCGGAGAAAAGAGAGGGACAAGAAAGAGAACGGACCTTGGCGACGGTCCAGAGGCAGTCGAGCACCCACTCGCAGGCGCCGCGCGAGCCGAGAGCCTCGCGGAGGACGGAGCGCATCTCGGCCTCCCAGAAAATCTTGAGAAGCTGCGCAAATCAACCCATCCTCTGCATCAGCCTGTCTTTTCTTCGGGGCAGAAGAGAAAGGAAGAAACGACGCACCTGGATCGTGCAGTCCGCCCAGCTCTCCGGGCTGACCGTGCCGTGCTCGACGCCCTTCCACGCTGGGTGCGACAGGACGACGACCTCGCTCTGTAGCGTGTCCCACGAGTGTGCCGAGGCGCGCAGGCAGGCCGCGGTTTGGCGGGGCGTGCGAGGGTGGAGAGGGAGGGCTAGCGGGAGGAGGGAGAATAGTCAGTCAAGATGACGAGCAGAAAGGTTTGGAGAAGGGGACGTACAGAGAAGCTGCCTCGCGACCTGCGGCTTCAACAGCCCCGTGCTGACCAACCGCTGGATCGCCTTCCCCAGCACGCTCGTCAAGTGCGCCCAGATGTCCTTCTTCCCCGGCTGCAGCGGCTGGACCGGCGGGCTCGGCGACGAGGCGGACGACGCGAGCGGCGGCTTGCTGTGCGAGGCCGACTTGGCGTTGGCAGCGGCGGCGTGAGCGGCGCTGGGGAGGACAGGCACGCTTGCGCTCCGGCCTTCCCTAAGCGGGATAGGGGGAGACCCGGCCGGGGTGGTGGGCATGGATGAAGGCGAGGAGGCGCCTTTCGTCGCTTCCTCCGATCGGGCGATGTAGGCGAGGGTGAGCAGCCCGCCGGGCTTGAACTCGGTCGCGCGCGCAGAGAGGAAAGCCATGAGCTCGCCGTGCGCGAGGGTAGCGGGCGCGACGCGGAACCTGGTCGAGAAGGACGAGGTCGTCAGCTCGGAAGGAAGAGGAAGAAGAGCCGGAAGGGGCAAAAGACGCACTTGCGGTCCGTACTCGGCCAGTGCAGGGCCATCGCCGAGAACCCGACGCTCACGCTCCCCTTCGGCACGACCTTGGCCCCGAACGGCCTCGCCGCAAAGCTCGAGAAGACGCGGTCCTCCTTGGCGAGCTGCGAGCGGAGGTACGTCTCGTCCGCGAGCTGCGCGAGCGGGCGGAAGTCGCTCGCGGGGCGGTCGGCGTGCGTGAGCTGGAAGGAGAGTGAGGGGGTCTCGTCGGGATCGCCCGAGCCGGAGGTGGTGGAGGAGGGGAAGAGGGAGGCGTGGCGGGCGGAAAAATGGGAGAGAATGGGAGGAACAAGGGAGGCGGAACTGCACGTTGAGTTGAGCAGTCAGTACAGCTCCGGATGGAAGAGGGAAAGAGGGACAAGCAGACGCACCGCGAGTTCATCGCGCCGTACTCGACCAGATTGACGATCTCCTCCTCCTTCGCGAGCGGCACGCCCTCCAAGAACTCCTCCAACAGCCCCGCGACCCTCTCCCTCGTGCTCGCGGCAAACCCGCCCGCCGCCGCGCTGCCCATCAGCTCCTCGCGCTTCCCGCCCTCGCCTCCCGCCTCGGCCGCATCGGGCGTCGCGCGTTCCTGTCCTTGCCCGCCGTATCCTCCTCCTCGGGACGCCGCCGACCCGAGCCCGGCGTACGCCGACCCCGTCCCGGTCCCGGTCGCGGACCCCAGCCCGCCGGTCAAGCTGCCCCCCGAGCTGCCCATCGCGCCCATGCGCGCGCCGAGCACGTCGTGCCACGCGAGCTCGCTCGCGCTCGCGCCGGCGAGGAACGGGCCCGTGCAGAGGCTCTCAGGCGGCGTGAGGGGCGCGGCGTGCCTCCCGCCGGACGAGGTCAAGGTCGAGGTGTTGCGGGTGTGCGACGGGAGCGGGGAGGAGGAGGACGAGGGAGATAAAGACGCAGTGTAGGACGACGAGGAGGTGGTGGAGGGCTGGTCGCGCTGGTGGTGCGAGTGCGAGTGGGCCGAGTTGAACGCGGCGGTGGAGGCGAGCGAGTGCGACGCCGAGCGGTTGTGCGTGAAGCGGTGCGAGGTGGAGGGAGAAGAGCCAGCGGGAGGAGGCCCGGGAGAGGAGGAAGAGCTCGATGCCCGGCTTGAGGAGGCGAGGGCGCTCACGCTCGATGCGCGAGAAGGGCGGGGAGGGGCGAAGGCCGGTGCGCCCGGAACTCCGGGTGAAGACGACACGGAGGCGGAGGAGGCGTAAGTGGGAGTGAAGGAGGGAAGAGCGAGTGGGGAGGGCGCGGCGGTGGCGGTCGAAGAGGAAGAGAGGGTCGCGGTCGTCGAAGCCGAGGCGAAGGAGTTGAGAGCGGGTCGGGAAGGGTAGCTGCCCCGCCCTTGCCCCGGGCGGGCAAAGGTAGGCGAAGTGACGGGCGCCGAGCGGGTCGACGTCGCTGCTGGCGACGATGCTTCGGACGACCCGTCCGCCTGGCTCATGGCGAGACTCGCTCCGGCGAAGCTCGGCACCGCCGGCGTGGACGGGAAGGGGAAGCCATCCTCGCCCGTGCGCTGCTCCTCATCGTCTTCGTTCGAGGTGTACGAGCATGTGGACAGCGGGGAGGGGAGGACGGGGGTGTAGGGCTGTCGGGGTGGGAGGGGAAGCTTGGAGGGAAGGAGAACCGGAGTGGGAGAGAGCGGTGCGGGCGCGGGTACGGAAGAGAGGGACTGAGCGGCGCAGACGGAGTTGACCCAGGTCGTGAGGCGCGAGTCGTGAGTCGAAAAGGACCTGGAGAGGAGGGTCGACTCCGCCTCAACGCCAGTACCATCGGATGGTGAAGGTGCAGCGGATGGCGGGTGCAGGGCCAGTCCGACGGCGTCAACGGGTGCGAAGGCGTCTGCCGAAGCCCCGAGCATCGGCTCCGACACCGACCGGCTGACGAGCCCGAGACTCGCTGCGAAAGATGTGCCGGTGCCGCTCGTCGGCACGGCGGTGCTCGACGAGGAGGCGAAGGAAGATGCGCTCGTCGCCGTGAGCGGGACGGCACCTTGTCCTCCTCCTCCCAGCCTTGACGCTTCCACCGCCGCCGCCGCCGCCGCCGCCGCTGCTGCTGCTGCTGCTGCTGCTGCTGCCGACGCATCAATCCAAATCGCCTCCTGCTCGCCCCTCATCCCCCTCGCCGCCTCCTCCTTGTCCCCCTCGGCCGCGTCGTCGAGGCTCTTGCTCCGCCGCCGGAACATCGGCGGCCTGACCCGTGCCGCCGCCGCCTTCATGCGCCGCATCGCGAGCGTGTCCTGCTCGAGCGCGGCATTGGCAGCCGAGCACGGCGACGCAGGCGGCTGGTCGGACGCTTGCTGCGGTGCGTGCTGGAAGCGCGGGAAGTCGAGGTTGAGCCAGGGGATGTGGAGGGACCGGACGAGCTCGGGAGAGAGAGGGGCGGAGCACGTGGACGGTGTAGGGGAGGCGGTCGAGGAGGAGGAAGACGAAGAGGACGCTCCGACGGGTGGAGGAAGAGAGGGCGTCGCCATCTAGGCGGAGGAGAGTTGCTGCTCGACGACTACTGGAGAGGGAGAGGGTAAGAACGTGCTCGTCTGGGCGGTGAGGGAGCGGTTTGCAGCGGACGCACAGGAGAGAAAGGGGCTGCTCGAACCGTTGGGCGGAAAAGGCGAGACGAACGGGTGTGCTGAGCTGAACTCTTCCTGCTCGACTGACCCTGGCTTGAGAGTAGAAGAGTGTGCTTGAAGAGCGGCAAGAGCGCGCCAGGCGACTTCGCTCGTAAGGAAAGGCGGATTCGGGTCGGGGCTGGCCTCGGTCGGCTGACGACCTCCGAGTTGAGGGTCCGCTGTGAGAGAGCAAAGGACCGGCTGGCGAGCTGTGTGCTGCTGGTAGTGCGGATGAGCAGAAGGGAGTGGTAGAAGAGAGAGAAGGGAACGGACCTTGGCAACCAGGTGAGGAGGAAGAAGGACGGGAAGAGCGGTGCAGCTGGGCGATGAACGGAGCTGGCAAGGGTCGGGAGTAGTCCCAGAGAGTGTGCTGAGAGAGTCGAGCGCAGTGATCAGCCCTGCGATTCTCCGTTGAACCCTCGGGAGCAACCCACTCCCGCTCGCTCGTTGCTCGTCGTCTGCTCCTCCTTCCACCTCCTGTCCGACGACGAAGGATCCGTGCTCACCTGTGCGCTCAGTTCGCCGTGGTCCGTGCTATCGGGTGCTCGAGGGAGGGTGGGTGCGTCCCGAGTTGGGCTCTGTTGCCGAGAAGGCGGGAAGGCGGGGAGACGACGACGGGGAGAGGGAGAGGGCGATGCGAACGCCGTCAACGAGCACTGCCGAGCGGTCCAGGGGTCGTCAGATGGGTAGCAGGAGCACTCCAGGGAGAGCAGGAGAAGCAGCAACCAGCCCGGGAGGCTGCGAGGCAGTCAGCACCGCGCGAGGTGGTCCACTTTGAGGGCCTCGACCCCGCCATGGCAGCGACCCCCCCTTTGCATTCTCGCTCCCACTCCCTACTTTCTTTTCTTTTCCACGTTCTGCCTGCACTCTCCGGCTCGTCCTGGCACCCGTCTCTCACGGAGCAACGGAGACGGGAGGACAACAACGAGCTCGACTGGGAGCCTCTTTCACTTCTTCGATTCCATCGCAAAGCGGTGTCAATTACGCTCGGCGCGGCCATCGTGGAACTCTTCTCCCGCCTAGAATTTCCCATCTCGACCACGAAGGAAAGAGAATTAAGCCTGGTCCCGCATCACGCCCGCCGCGAGGCAGAGGTTGCGCGGCGTGAACTGGACCTGGAGAACCGGCGTGCGCTTCGTCGCGTACGTGGCGAGGAGGTCGGGGCTGCAGGTGCGCATCAGAGTCAGTAAGGGCTCGGAGACGGTCGGCGAGCAGGGAGCAAAGCCGGAAGAGGGGCGAGGAAGGGGAGGACCGGGAGAAAAGGGGATGAAAAGAGGCGAAGAACGCACCACTCGCCCTCGCCCTTTGCCTTCGGGATCAGCCCCAACCCCGTCTCGAGCGCGCCGTTCGCGCCCTTGCCCGCGCCCTCCTTGTCCTGCTTCTCCTTCTCCTTCTGCTGCTGCACCGCCCCGCGCGGGCCGGCGAGCAGCCCCAGCCTGCCCTTCACACCCCCCACGCCAACACCGCCAACCTTGCCCGCTGCCGCCGCGCCGCCCGACGATGTGGCCTTGAGCGCGCGCTCGGCGTCGGCGGCGTTGCTCGCGTCCGAGGGGGTCGCGACGTCCCAGACGCGCACGGTCTCGTCCGCCGAGGCCGAGAGGAGCACGGTCGACTCGGCGGAGAAGGAGAGGCTGTGGATCGCCGACGTGTGCCCCGAGAAGGTCTTGAGGCGCTGGCCGGTTGCGAGGGACCACAGCAGGATGAGGTTGTCGTCGCCTGTACGGCCCGCTCCAACTTTCATTCAGCTCTGTCCGTCCCTACTAGAAGGGGAGCGCAAGAGAGAGGGAAGTAGGATGAGAGCGAGCGCACCGGCACTGGCCAGCCACCTCCCGTCCGGGCTGACCTTGCAGCACATCACGGCGCCGCGGTGGCCGACAAAGACGCGCACGCACAGGCCCTTCTGGACGTCCCACAGGCGCAGCGTGCGGTCGGACGAGCCCGTCGCGAGGTACAGCGAGTTGGGGTGGAAGGAGAGGCACTGTGGGAGGGGGAGGCGAGGAGAGAGGGAGACAGGGAGGAAGGTCAGCGAGGAAGGATGGATGGGGAGACAAAAGGGGAAGGATAGAGTAAAGGGTACGAGAGCGAGGGGAGAAAATAACGCACGTTAACGTCGCTCAGATGGCCCGCAAAGATCCTGACCGCGTTGACCTTGTCCGTGATCCACAAGCGCGCGGTGCGGTCCCTGCTCGCGCTCGCAAAGTACACGCCGCGCGGGCCCCACTCGACGGCCCACACGGGCTCGCGGTGCCCGCGGTACACGGCCAGGTTCTGGAACGTCTCGAGCGACCACAGCCGGATCGTCGTGTCGGCCGACGCGGAAAGGAGGTAGCGTGGCGGAGAGGCGGGGCCGGGGACGGGGTCGAAGGAAAGGGAGTAGACGGGGCCGGAGTGGGCGATGAGCTTGCGGGTTTGAGGGGCGTGGGAGGAGTAGAGCTTCTTGAGGTCGTTGGCTGCGCGACGACCGTCGTCAGCGGCACTCATCCTCATCGTGCAGCCACGCCTCCTTCTGAATCTGAACGGGCAAGGGAAGGAGAGGCTGGAGAAAGAAGCGAAAGACGCACCATCGCCGACCCTCCCAACCTCGTCGCCCTTCAAGTCCGTCCTGAGCGCTCTCAGCCCCTTGCCCGTCAAGCTCCACAGACGGATGTACGACTCGGAGAAGCCGCAAGCGAGGATGGACGAGTCGGACGAGAAGAGCGAGGTGGTGAGGCTGTCGAGAGCGCGAGTGGGCGGCGGCGGAGGCGGCGAGAGGGTAGGTGCGAGACGGCGAGGGGTGAAGGCGAGGGGGGAGGGTGAGATAGACGAGTACGAAGAGAGTCAGAGAAGCAGGAAAGGGGGGCGAAAAAGGGGAAGAGAACGCACGAATCGCCCGCATCATGCACCGTGAACAAGCACACACTCGGCCTTGCGACGCCCTTCCTCCTGTCCTCCTTCTCGCCCTTTCCGTCCGTCAACGCCGCGCCCACCCCGCCCCCGCCGACGCCGGCGGCAGTCTGCACGAGCGCGCCCTCGTCGCGGAACGCGTCCGCGCCGAGCCGGATGCGCTTCCGCGCCTCGCGCACGAGCTCGACCTCGCGCTGGACGTCTAGCGTGCGGAACGTGGACGGGTACGGCGGGAGCTCGGCCGGGAAGGGCGCGAGGAGGGAGGCCTCGGGCGCGGCGGGGGGTTTCTTCTCCCCCGCTGCGGAGGCGTCATCTCCCTCCGCACCCTCTGCGCCTGCTGCAGCGCCCTCGGACATGGTCGCGTCCCCCTCTGCGCCCTCGGGCTTGACGCCCCCCGCTCCTCCCGCTCCTGCTCCTCCCGCCGCCGCACCCGCGCCCGCTTCGGGCGCGGCGTCCTCGCCCTCCTCGTCCCTGAACTGCCTGCGCACCTCGCGCTCGAGCTGCGGGTTGACGGGCGCCTGGCCGAGCTTGAGGTCGGGCAGGCCCTCGGTCGAGGTCGTGAGCGAGGGCGGGAGCGCGCCGGACTGGAGGGCCGAGTAGTCCGAGGCGAGGCCGTGGGAGGTGAGGGACGTGGGCAGGGGCGGGCCAGGGACGGCTGCGACGGAGACAGGTTCAGCGTGCGCGAGGAGAAACAGGAGAAAGAGGAGAGAGAAAGCGCACCGTCGACCTTGACCCGCTCGTTGATGATCGCGAGCACCCTGTCCCTCCCCCTCCCCTCCGTGCCCTCCGTACTCCCCGCAAGCCCGCCGCCCTGCAGCCACCCGAGCAGAAGCCCCCAGCCGCGCTCCGAGAGGCGGACGTGGTATCGCTCCTGGCGCCAGCGCAGCGCGACCTCGTTCTCCGAGACGTGCGAGGGGAGGCGGAGGGAGCGGAGAAGGCGCGTTAGGGAGGGGTAGAGCGGGGTGTGGTCCGACTCGAAGCTGTGTCAGAGTGGTGAGTGAAGGAAGGAGAAGAGGGGAGGGATGTGACGCACCGCTCGAAGAAGTGGTCGGCTGCGTCGCGGTAGCCGACGAGGACGAGGTCGAGGTACGAGTGGACGAAGAGCGGGAGGAGGAGCGGGTGCAGCTCGGGGCGGTGGATGTCGAGGGACTGGCAAGCGAGTGGGGGGTCAGTTTCCGCCGCGGAGGGTTCGAGAGGAGGGACGGGAGAAGAGAGCGCACGTTCTCGACGAAGCTCCTAAGGCCCTCGTAGCCCTTGTCCCAGCTGGGCGGGTCTGCGAGCATCTGACCCGGGGCGACGCTCTGGTCCGGCCGCCGCCGCTGCCCCGCCGCCGGTGCTCCTCCCCTGGCGGCCGAGGGTGCGTTGCGCTCTGCAAAGTCGTCGAGTCCGACGGCCTTGCCTCCTCCTGCGGCGGCTGGAGCGGGCGAACCGGGACGAGACGACGACGAGGCATTCGGTTCGAGATCGGCAGAGAGGGCGAGGGCAGCACGGTGGTGTCCTCGCTTGGTGAGGTAGTCGAGGATGGCGCGGTAGTTGGCATCCGGGTTGGACGGAGCGTTGGACGATTGCGGTGTCGACATGGTGAGGAGGAAGGGGAGGAGGACGGAGAGGGGTGGAGAGACAGCAGCGGGTGACTGGTGGCGGCACCGAGTGTGCTCTCTAGTTCCTCCTAAGTGTGATCGAGAGCAGCAAGCGGGGAGTGGAAGGCTGAGTTGGGCTGCGGTCGCTCCTTGCGCTCCTCCTCCCCACTCTCTCCCGCTTCCACCATGAGTGGTGCGCTTTCAACTCGCTCCATACTCCCAGCTCTACCCCACTGACCACCTACACCCACCAGGCAAGCTCTCGCGCGAGGAATAGCACGTCTCCCTTCCCCTCCGCCACCCCCTCATCTCTCCTCCAGCTCTCGCTCACTCACCACTGCCGATGAAGTCACTCTTCCGTGCAGAGAGATTACCAACTGACCCTCGACCCGCAGCCGCAAGCAGAAGGACCTCGAGGCCGCTCGCAAGGCCGGAACCGCCGCCCCGGCTCTCGACGAGGATGGCATGCCTGTCCGTCCACCTTCCCTCCCTTCCGCTTCCCTCTCGCGCTCACCACAATGACCCTTTCCCGCAGATCAATCCGCACGTGCCCCAATACATGGCCACCGCCCCGTGGTACATGTCGGACGGCGTCAAGGGCCCGACCCTCAAGCACCACAAGGTGCCCAAGTACAACAACGACCCGACCAAGCTCCAGGAGAGGTTCACCCGCGGCGTCAAGGCGGTGCGTACTCGTCCGCCTTCCCTACCTCCTGGCGGTTGACTGACCCTTTCTTCCTCGCGTCTCCCTTTTCCGCCCTCTTCCCGCTCCCGACGGTTCTCCGCCCTTTGCCATTTCTCTCATCCTCCCACTTCTTCGACTACGCGTACCTCGCCCGCTCTCTTGTCCGCATCTCTCTTGTTCCGCCCTCCCTGTCCCTCACCCCTGCGCCCTTTCCCCATCACATAGGGTCCCGCCGCAACCAAGTTCCGCCCCGGCGCGTGCACCAACTGCGGCGCGATGACGCACAAGGCCAAGGACTGCCTCGAGCGGCCGCGCAAGGTCGGCGCCAAGTTCACGGGCAAGAACATCGCCGCCGACGAGGTGATCCACGACGACGCCAAGTACCTCAACGGCCTGCAGGGGCAGGGCGACTACGACGTCAAGCGCGACCGGTGGGACGGGTACGACCCGAGCAGCCACAAGCGCGTCGTCGAGGAGTACGAGGCGCTCGAGGAGGCCCGGCGGAAGCGGCGCGAGGAGGAGATCGACCAGGGCACGGCCGCGGCGGGGAGCAAGGCCGTCGCCAAGCTCGCCAAGAAGGGCAAGGGGAAGAAGGCCGCACAGGAGGATGAGGACGACGCGGACGAGTTTGGCTCGTCGGACGAGAGCGAGGCCGAGGACGGCGCGGACGAGGACAAGTACGCCGAGGGCGCCGACGTTGCCGGCCAGAAGCTCGACACCAAGACGCGCGTGACGGTGCGCAACCTGCGCATCCGCGAGGACACGGCCAAGTACCTGCTCAACCTCGACACTGAGTCGGCGTATTACGACCCCAAGACCCGCTCGATGAGGGACGCGCCGAACGCGGCATTGGCAGCTGAGGACGTGCGTCTCTGTGTCTCTGTTTCTTGACACCTAGTAGCACGAGACTGACTTCCTCTCCCTTTTCTCTCCTCCCTTCATTTCTCTTTCTGCCCTACTCTCGCACTCGCAGCCCAAGTACGCCGGCGACAACTTTGGCCGCGCAACGGGCGGCACGACGGACCTGCAGCAGCTGCAGCTCTTCGCATGGCAGTCGGAGCAGCGCGGGCACGACGTGCACGTCCAGTCGAACCCGACCGCGGCGGCGTTGGCGCACAAGGAGTTCCAGCAGCAGAAGGAGGTCCTCAAGGACACGTCGCGCGCGAGCGTGCTCGACCGGTACGGCGGCGAGCAGTACCTGCAGAGCGTGCCGAGGGAGCTCCGGACGGGCCAGACGGAGGAGTATGTTGAGTACGACCGGAGGGGGAAGGTCATCAAGGGCATGGAGCGCGCCAAGGCCAAGAGCAAGTACGACGAGGACGGTGCGCTCTATTCCTTGATCTTTCGCTCCTCCCGCCGAGACTGATTCCCATCTCCCCTTTCTTCCCATTTCCATCATTTCCATCCCATTCGCTCTTGCTCAATTCACAGTCTACCCCGGCAACCATACGTCGGTCTGGGGTTCGTGGTACGCGATGGAGACGGGTCAGTGGGGCTACCGCTGCTGTCATTCGACGATCAAGGGGAGCTACTGTGGTGCGTCTCCTCTCCCGTTCTCTCCCTCAATCCTCTCTTCGCTCTCCTGCTGCAACAGCAGGAAGAGCGGTGAGGACGCTTGGAGGAGCGCGAGGAAGCTCACGCCCCTTTCCACCCGCCTCGCAGCCGGCCAAGCCTCGATCGAAGCCGCCTCGTCCACGTCCGCCGCGCTCCTCTCCTCCGCGTCGAACCCGTTCTCCTCCAACCCGTCCTCGGACGCGGCCGCCGCCGCGCGCGAGAGCGGCAAGAGCCTCGCGCAGGTTGCGGCCGAGGAGCGCGAGCGGAAGCGCAAGGCGGAGGAGGAGGACGGCGGAGGGGGGAAGAAGCGCAAGGGCGACGAGGGAAAAGACTCGATGGGCGTGAGCGAGGAGGAGATGGGTGCGTCCTGCATTCCTGGTTTCTCTTCCCCTGTTCTTCCTCCACCCGGCTTTCCGGCGAGACGGTCGAGCGCGCCATGCCGTACGCTCTCAAGGAGATGCGCGGCACGCTCGACTATCCTTCACGCCGACCAGCGCCGCCGCCATCCACTCAAGTCCCCCCTCTCGCCCTTTTGCGGCGCACGCGCGCACCTCGTTCCTCTCCGATTCCCGTCCCGCCGAGATGGCCGAGACCGCTCCGAGGTGCGCAATCTCGGGAGCATGTCTCGCCCATCTCCGGGCCGCCCGAAGAGAGAAAAGCCTTCGGACCTTCGCAACTCGGACATGGCCATCCGGACAAGATCGTCCTCCCCCTCCGAGGCGTTCACTGACCTGTCTTGACCGTTGCGCGAACGCAGAGAGGTACCGCCGCGACAGGGAGCAGCGGTTCGACGACCCGATGGCCAACCTCGGCAAGGACGAGCTCCTCCCGCTCTGACGTCCCCCCTCCCCTCTTCCAGCTGTGCATCTCCTCCGCCTTGCACCTTCCAGCTTCACCGCCTCTCGCCGACCTCTTCTTCTCCTTCTGTAGCCGATACGATCTTGCGCAGTGTCATGGCCGTTTTTCCCACGGTTCGAGGTGAGGAAGAGAGAGCAGCAGGGTTGGCGTCGGAGATCGTCGTTGGAGCTCTCTCTCTTCACGTTGACGGAGGACCACCGGCTTTCTTCCCGCTTCTTCTGCGTTGCCAACAGCGCTTCGTCGCCGAGTTGGCGGGGGGCGCAGAGCATCGCTCGCCGCCATCGAAGCAGGAGCTGGAGGAGGAAAACGGCCAGCTCTCTCTTCCGGATCGTTGTTCCTGCGACCGTTCTCCTCGCCGCTGCTGCGAGATCGCGTCCAAGATTCGGCTGAATGGGCGGCTGACGGGTGAGGAGCGTACAAAAGTGGTCTGGACCGCGAGAAGGTGCAGGAGAAAAGCGAGGACGAGATGATGGCGGAGCGATAGATTCGTCCACGGCAAGCATAAGCATACGAAGGGGACCTAGGCCGTACGTGCGTCAGGAGCAAAGGCCAGGAAAGAGAGCAAGATCGACCTGGAGCGGTGGGAGGGGAAAAAGAAGGAGGAGGAAGACGGCGTCGAGACGAGATCGCGGCTGCTTGCACCGCTTCCGCTGGGCTGCCGCTTGGTGCTGGGGGTAGCAGCAGCGGAGATAGGCGCTGTCCGTGCACTAGAACGCGCTCAGAGCAACCGAGAGAACGGGAGCGCGACCAGGAAAGGCGATCAAGGTCGACCGTCGAGCGATGGATGGCCGCCTCGGCGGGGGAGAAATGACCCTGCGCCCCTCCTGCCTGCCTGAGGCCTGCCCTACCTACTCTCTCCCTCTTGCTGACTACCCGCCAGCTCTCTGCTCAGAGCGTCCGACTGACCGCAACGCCTCGCTGAGAGCGGCGGACGCCTTCCCAATGCCGGCGCCGCCCCCGCTTCCGCCTTCTTTCAGCGCCAACAGCGCACCCGAACCACACCAGGACCAGCCCCTCCCCCTCCCGCCCGAGCACCACACCCCCGACTTGCTCGAGGCCAGCAGCGGCACCAAGGACGACAGCGGCGGCGCGGGCGGAGGGAACGAGACGGATGTCGAGGACGAGGACGGCGGCAGCGGCAGCGGTGGGCTCCAGCTCAGCGACGAGCATGCCCAGCCGCTCTACAGCGTCGACCAGGAGGGCGAGCGCACCGGGGCGATGTACCCATTCCCGCTCGACGAGGAGGGCCTGGCGAGCGCCCGGATGCGGCGGCGCGGGTCGAGCGCGATCGTCGAGGCGTCGAGTGCGGCCGAGTCCTCCGCCGGCGAGTCGAGCGACGGGGGCGCCGAGGGGATGAGCGGGCTCGAGGGGCCCGGTGCGGGCGAGGCGGGAGGAGGAGGAAAAGGCGGCCGTCGCCTGAAAAAGCGGCGAGGGGAGAAGGGCGTTCTGCCCCGCCTGCGGCGCATCGGCGCTCTCGGCATCTCGGTGCACTCGGACGACGACATGGACGCGCCGGACGTGAGCGGGCTCGACTCGAGCGACCTTCGTCCCGCCGCCGGGGGAGACTCGAGCGACACGAGGGCGACAGACTTGGGGATCAGCGTGTCCCAGCTCCGCGCGGCGAGTTCGAGCGCCGAGGACGCCTTCGAGCTGAGCAGGAAGAGGCGAAAGCCCGTGGCGGACGCGACGTTCCGGGGAGTCGTCGACGACCTCGTCGTCCAAAGTGCGTGTTCTTCTCTCGCGCGTGGGCGTTTTCTGCTCTGACACACTCTCCCGAGCAGATCTCGAGCTGAAGAGTCGCCTGCGGCGGTACGAGGCGGGCGGCGTGCCGAACGACCTCAAGAAGGATCGCCTCTTTGAGATCCGTTTCGGGCCAGCCATGCCTATGCGAGTTTTCCCTTTCTCCCCTATTCCCCGGTTCTCTGACCCTTCGAGTCTACAGGGAGAAGCGCCTCGAGCTCGAATCGTACCTTCAAGGTTACGTTCAGGACCTCGCCCACCTTTCCGACGATGACGAGCCCATCCTTGCGGCAGCGCAACTCCCTCCTCCTCACGCGCCTCGACCACGCTCGACTGCTCTCCCCAGCCTCCACCCTGATCCCTCCACCCTCCACCCCTTCTCCCTCGTCGAACCCAATTGGGCCGGACCGAGCAATTCGGGCGTCGAGCCCGTTTCCCTCTCTGGCACCGGCTCGGCAATGCTCCTCCCACCCATTCGCGACGCTCTTCCTCTCTCTACACTGGGACCCGTCCGCCGATCCATCGAGTCCGTCGCCGACCAAAAGACGGCACTCGAGATTGTCGCCGCTCTCGAACACCTTTTCTACCACTCCCTCCTCCGCACCTCCGCCGCCGGCACTCCGCCACAGACGGAGCTCTCCCCTCCTCTGAGCAGCGCCTCCGGTCTCGTCGTCCCCGGCCTCGCCTCCACCGCCTCGAGCCCGAACCCGCAGTCCCCTTCGAACGAGACCTACTTTTCCCACCTCCTCTCGCACGACTTCCTCCGCCTCTCCCGCGGCTACGTCTACCTCAACCTCGCGTGCACGATGGCGCAAATCCACCGCTTCAGCGTCACGCTCGCGTTCGTCCAGCAGGCGATCCGCCAGTTCTCGACCCGCCTCGAGGTCAGCGAGAACGGCGGGATGATCCGCTGGATCGGGCCCAGGTCGCCAGAGGAGCTCAAGAAGGAGCTCGGAGAGGTGGAGCAGACCGCGGATATGGCGGAGGAGGACGAGAAGGGCGACAAGCTCTCGGCGCTGCAGACACGGACGGCGACGAATGAGGACGGCTCGGCCCCGGCTGCCGCGAGTGCAGCTAGCAGGAGCAATCACAGCCTCCGGCGGCGTCTCGCCGGTAGCAGCTCTCGCCCGTCAAGCCGGACGACCACGACCACCGGCTCGTCCTCCTCTTCCTCCCGCGACCCGAGCAGCAACGAAGGCGTCCTGCACGGTCGGTCGCTCGCCGCGCCCTCCACGGCGGCGACGTCGCAGCCGTCTTCCGGGCAAGAGGGCTCGAACGCCCCCGGCGGGAGCGAGAAGGACGTCAAGCCGCCGCGGCCGACTGCAGCGGTCCTGCAGCCCATGAGCCGGCTTCGCGACGGCGGCGACGGGCAGAGAGTGTCGGAGCCTCTCACCGAGGCCGCCGTCGCATCCGCTTCAACGGTCGATGCCGTTCCTGACTCGGCCCGCGCCACGGTGGCCTCCCAAGAAGGGCTTCCACCGCCTTCACCTTCTCGAGCGAGGTCAATCCGTCCCACATTCCACCGCCGCGACGCCCTTCTCGGCCACCTCCCCTCGGCCAAGGCCTCGTCCATCGCGAGCGCGATCCTCTCCGACATGAGCGCCCTCAAGGGCACCGAGGGCGGCGAGCGCAGCGGGACCGTCGTCTTCTACGCCAACTCGCACTTCTGCACCGACCTGTCCAAGGAGGCCGAAGCCGGGCTCGGCGCTCAACTTGCTCCAGGTCAGCTCCTCACGCCGCCAGACGACGCCGAGGCCGTTCTCGGGCAGGACACGAAAGCGAGCCGGCGCGGGTCGGGCACCGGGTCCGGGAGGTCGGGCTCGCAAGAGCGGGATGATAGCCGCTCGGGCACGAGCGGGCGAGAGGGCATGTCGCTCGACTCGGCTGAGGAGGGCCTCGCCGTCGAGGACGGGCCAACGCCTTCGCTCGGAGGGTCGGGCGACGGGGGGAGCGGGAGCGGGGCGGGCAGCAAGTCGTCCTCGCTCGACCGCCTCCGCGTCTCGGGCATGACCACGACCACGCCGGCGGACCTTTTCACCCTCGTCGTGCACACCCGGCACTCGCTCAAGCGCCCTCTTCCCACTCCGGCCGAAACACCCATATTGCTCGACGATGCCGCGTCCTCCCCTCCCACCTCGCTCCCTCGCCCGCCGCTCAAGAAACGCAAGACGACCGTCGAGATCCTCTCGACCCGGACGATCTACCACAGCCCAGCGAGCATGCAGCGCGATCCTTTCGAGCTCGCTTTCCTCTCCGTTTCGGGCACGTCCGGTTCGTCTTCGGACAAGAATACTACGCCGAGCGTTGAGGAGGAGCGCAGGCCGCTCAAGACTGCGCCCCAGCATCTGGTGCGATTTTCCCGTCTTACCACTTCTTCCCTGCCTGGCCTGACCCGAAGTCCTCACTGCAGCAACTCACCTCGCACAACCTCGCCGCCCTCGCCGCCGCATCCTACGCTCACCACCCTCCTCGCCCACACCCTCCCGGCGACCTCCCGTCGACCCCTTCTCCTCCTCACGACGACTACCTCCTCTCCCTCTCTGCGCCGTCGCACGACTGGGCGCCGCGCGAGCCCGGCTTGCACTCGCGCTCCGAGTCGCTCGCGGGCCGGCTGGCCGGCGGCGACGGGCGCGGCAAGGTCAGCATGCTCGGGATCGAGCAGTTGCGGATGCAGCAGCAGCTGCTCGCCCAGCAGCAGCACGCGCGCGAGCAGCAGCAGCAGGCGAGGAAGGTGCTACGCGGCGCCGGAAGCGCAACGGGGTTCACGACCTCGACGACGACGGGCGACGAGCGGCCGATCAGCCTGGACGACTCGGTCGGGATGACGAGGTGGGAGATTGCGCGCCAGGCCGGCGACGGGCGCTGAGGACGACGAGGAGGATACGGACCGAAGGAGGATCGAGTGCACTCTCTTTCGCTTTTCTCTCGCGCACGGCGGTTCTCTTCCCTCCCTCTCTTTCACTTCTTTCCCTTTCTCCTCCTCTTGCATACGAACGAGCCCACTCAGATTCCCTTACATAGCCGCGAGGTCGTATCGTTGTTTGTTTGTAGCCATAAAACGCAACCCATCATCCTGAAAACCACCCTCGAGCTTCTCCATCTCTCCTTGCGATCGTGATGCGGCAGCTGAGTGAGTTCCGACGAGCGGCGAGTGTCTACACGGGGGAGGTCAAGCGAGTGAGGGAGGAGGGGGGGGTATCGACAACGGGCTAGACAAAGCGCTTCCTTTCCATCACCTGGCGGTCGCTCCACCCGCCCGTCAGCGCCGCCATCGCCTGGCTCGCCGCGCCCGCCGAACTCCCACCTTGTCCCCCTCCTCTTCCCGACAGCGCCCTGCCGCTCGTCTTGCCCTTCGCCTTGGGGCTCAAGGGCGGAATCCCACCCTCGTGGTGGTACCCCCCAAGCGGGTACTCTTTGTCCCGCGTGAGCACCCTCTGCCGCTCGCGCCACAGCTTCTCGACGACGCGGACGCCGACCGTGACCGCGGCGGCCACGGCGAGGTGGAAGGCGAGCCCGAACGCCCAGACGTAGAGCGAGACGAGCTGCCCGACGTATTTGAGCATGACCTTGGAAGAGAGCTTGGAGGAGCCGACGGTGCGGATGCCGAAGGAGTAGGGGACTTCGGGGAGGGTGGCTTGAGGAGGGGACTTGAGGAGGAGCTCGAGGGCGATCTTGAAGCCGGAGGGGTTGATAGGCTTCGAGTTGTGGAACTGCGGGAAAAGGTAGGTGAGCACGGGAGGAGCGAGAGAGTGAGGGACAAAGACGTACGTGCTCCTTGGTGATCGCAAAGAAGCCGGTCATCGGGTCGCTCGCGCTGGTCAAGGGGCGGGCGAGGACTCGAGCGCCCCACGAGATGATGCGGCGGTGGAGGGGCCAGCCTTCGGACATGGAGACGCCCTCGCCGTAGCGCGTGCCAAGCGCGAGCGGCGTGTCGGCTGTCAGGGAGTCGAGGAGAGGTTGAATGGCGGCGGGTGGGTGCTGGTGGGGGAGAAAAAGGTGAGCGCCTTCTCCTCAGAGAAACGGGAGAACAGCTGCGCACCTGCAAGTCTGCGTCCATGACAACCATCTTGCTGCCCCTTGCGCGCTCAAAGCCCCTGAGGACCGCCGAGCTGAGCCCCTTCTCGTCTTCGCGGACGAGGAGCTCGACGTTGTACCCCTCGTCGCGGCGGAGGCGCTCGACTTCCTCAACGGTGCCATCGCGGCTGTTGTCGTCCACGACGAGAATCTCGGTGGTGGCCGGGTCGCGGACGGCGCCAAAGACGGCGTGGACGAGTGGGGCGAGGTTGTCGCGCTCGTGGTAGGCGGGGACGACGATGGAGGCGTGTATGGGGCGGTCGGGTGGCTGGGTGGCGGGGGAGTAGCGGGTCGAGGTGCGTGGGTCGTAGAGCTGGGCGGAGGAGCGGAGGAGGACGAGCGAGAGGAGGAAGGTGACGGCGAACAGGGCGGCCTGAGCCTGCAGAGACGACAGCGGACCGTCTCGGAAGCGCCACCGCATGGCAGGCGGGGATCGAGTGAGCGAGTGAAGCAGCGAGTCGGAGCAGGAGGAGGAGAAGTGAAAGCCAGCCTCGACGTCGACCACGCCTCGACACGAACCGCTTCGACCCGCTCCTGTCACCTTGCTCGACCATACGCACCGCAGCAGGGTGGACCGGGTGCTGCTCGTACAGCTCAACCGCGCCGACCTGCTTCAGCTTATCCCGCTCCCCCACACCGCCCCGTTTCCACCTTCATCAGCTCGTCGCGTCTTTCCCGGCGTACACGCTCTCGAGTGCACCGAAAGCACTCGGAAACGGTCAAGTGAGGCTGCCGTGGTAGCATCGTGCTCCTGATCCGTGCTATCACCCCTTGCCCTTCGGGTCTGCCGGCCAAATCCCGCATCTTGCCTCTCTTTCCCTCCTCCCGCTCACTCGCTCCCTCCTGAATCAGCCTCGTCCGACTGACCTGGCTTGACACCCGGCTACGCCGACTACGGATTTACCAGCGCCTTCGTGTCCGCCCATTGGGCTTGCTCGTCAGTGAGGGCGGCCGGGGGGAGAGGGAGGGCAGGCGGCGGATCTGCGTCTACTCGCTTTTCAGTTGGTGCTGATGTACTCAGTGACCACTGACCACCTGCTCTCGCTGAAGTAGAGCAAGGGAGTTGTGTGATTGGCGGCGAGCATGGGGGAGGCGAGGTGGAGGAGCTTGGTGCCGGCTACAGAGGAGCTGGAGAGGTAGGACTGGTGCAAGTGATACAATGACGGGGAGTACGTCTAGAGGTGTAGGACAGGAGGACAGGGGGAGTGCAAGGCTCGTCTGCCGTCATCGCTGTTTTCTTCCTCTGCTGACTCTGGCTTTCAGATGCTTCTTGGAGCAAGCTCGCGGCGCTCCGCTCCTGAATTGCCTATACCTTGGCACTGACAGGATCTGGAACAAAAGGATGGAGACCTGGCACTCCTACGCCCGTCCCCTCTTCCATTCTCCTTCCCTAGGATCTCTCGCTACTCAACGGGCTTGCAACATTCTGGCTTCCATTTGGAATGCAGCCAGGTCATAGACTCTTCTGGAGCTGATCACATAGCCAGTAAGCAAGATGAGCCGTCGCGGCCGTTTTCTTCTCTCCCTCCTCTCACCTCCTGATCTTCCTGACCCAAGCTCAGAATGTCATGCGCTGCAGTCAGTCACCTTACAAGGAATGTGAGCCCCCGCAGAAGTTCTTGCAAGCCAAACAACAAGCCATGTAGCCCACACTGCCCTTTCCCCCTCGCCCGTTGCCTCTTCTAGCTTGCTCAGTCCACCTCTTCTTGCCTGGATGTTTCTACCAGCTAATCCCAGACGGACACCTTCCACCTAAAATGAAGCCCTCAGTCTTGAAAAGCAAAAGAGAAGCCAGGACGGCCGTTTTCTCGCCGTACGGGCTGGCGGTCGCGCCAGCGACCGCCCCAGCGAGGGCCCGTACTGCCAAAAAGCAAAAGATTGACCACGATGGGGCTCGAACCCACAATCTCCTGATTTACACTCGCTTGTAATTCGAAGAATACAAGCGCAGTCGTAGTCAGACGCCTTGCCATTGGGCCACGCGGCCTTGCTTGAGAGCCCGCGCATGATTTGCAAACATGACCGCACAGTCGTAATCACCCCTTGAAGCGGCGCACTTGGCGAGCGAGAAATGAGCGAGAACGGCGAGGTAGAAAAGGAGGGAGAGGCGCTAGAAGGCAGACGAGACGGCTCTGGCTTGACTGGGCTGCAGAGCGTTGCCCAGAGTGCTTGAGTATGGATGTCTGTGTGGGCCAAAGAAGAGCTGAGGCGGCAGGAGCTGAGGCGAGAAGAGCTGGCGAGGGCAGTTGAGGAGGAAGAACAGCACGTCAGCCTTAGCAACCAGGTCTATCTCCTCGCTTGGGGACTCTATGTGTGTCCCTGACAAGTCTAAGGGCAAAAGAAAAGGGGCAAGCGCACCAGTCAGTGCTGGAAGAGGCGGGAAGGAGGACGGGGTCGAGGAGTAGCGAAAGCTCTGACCTCTCACGCAACGCGGATGGAGCCATATCCCCCAAATGTAGCGTAATTGAGTAGCTGGAGCTGCAGGAAAGCCAAAAGGTCGCGCAGGGAGCGAGAAGGACCCGACCAGGACGAGGAGAGGACGCCGCTACGATCTCGCTCTCAGACTAGAGGGGCAGCTTCAGAGGTACCTGAGTCGGCCGATAGGAGCTTCAGAACCAGCCTACGGTTCTTCTAGGGCTCTACGAACGAGCTCGACGCGCGTTGTGGCCGCCCCTTCCTTCTCTCCCTCCTTCAGCTCCCTCGCTGACCGTCTCCGCCGCAGATCCCCTTCTCTGTCCGTGATGGCACTCAGTCACAACACATTGGACCTTGCCAGCATCGCCCACTCCCTCCCAGCCCTCCCTCTGCCGTCTCTCTTGCGCATCCCGCCCACGCTTTCAGAGCTTCCCGTCGAGCTCAAGATCCAGATCGCGCTTTGCGTCTACCAGCTGGCTTACGAGAAGCCTCTGCACTACCACCTCAGCACCAGTCCGTGGGCCCGCGTGAAGAAGCGGGAGAAGCGGGCTTTGTCAAGGTTGAGCCGGACGAGTCGGCAGTGGCATTCGATCTGTGCGCCGCTCCTGGCCAAGGTATGCA